>LAZJ01000052.1:0-10078 GCA_006503525.1 Cryphonectria nitschkei
GCACGAAAATCACAGGGTTAGCCAGAATACCTCGTTTCTTCTCCAGGTGCTGTGTAGACCGATACATCTGTTGCTTTTAGTTGAGCATATTCGACAGAGTTAATTCATCCTTTTCCCCTAAAGATGTCAAGGGACTTTGGAAACCTGAACCGTAATTACAACAGGCGATGATGGCAAGATCTCGTTCCGAACTTTCCTTGTCATGAGCGTAGAATGACTGGGTAGATCACGGTCACGGTCACCAGGGATACATGTAACGGCACTTTTGTTCACCATATTGGAGAGTGAATCGACAGCACGATAAGGTGAGAACGGAGGGGTTTCTATCTAGCAGGCAAACACCAAGAAGCTGGTGTATTTCTTGCCGCCCACATGAAAAGCGTTCATGCTCTGCTGAAGGGGTACCGCTACCATCTCCTGAGACTGCATCGGCTGCGAGGTCAAGGAGATATCTTCACGTGGGGAGTGCTTCAGCCGTCGCCCAGGTGCCGCCGAAAAGCAGACGAGCTCAATCATCGTGAAAGCTGCCGTAGTTCACATGCTGAAGTAGTGAAGCCTAGACTAGAGAGACACCAAGTCTGGTAACATTCCTTTTCTGTCTCCGCTTCTACAACCTCACGACATACCAAGCTCAGCAACAAGAGCTTTAGCATCACTCTTCTCAACAGCTCCCCAGTCAACCCCCTTCAACCTCCCCCCCTGATCCGCCCCCTCCCCACCAGTCGACAACAGACCCCATATTTCGTCAACCACCGATGCCCTGATGCGCGGCCACGGGTGTACCATCAACGCACCCAGCCTCCTCTTCGCCTCCGAGATGCCCTCACTCCTCTTCTGCTCCAACACCGCACTCGCCATCGCCGCAAGACCGGCAGCATTGTTGTTGCCCATGGCGGCCACCCCGCCGTAGACCTTGACGCAGGCCTCCAGCTTCCGCACGTTGCCGCTCTTGTACCCGGCCTTCTGGGCCTGCAGGCAGAGGCTCTTCATGTCGACCGTCGTGCTCTGCTGGAAGATGCCCACGGAGAAGAGGAATGCGGTGATCTCGAGCGTGGGCACCGTGACGCGGTCTTGGCCCTGATGGGATTTCAGGTTCCGGAGGAGGGATGCGCATACGCGATCGAGGTGCTCCTGGCTTGCGGCGCAGTACTCGGTGAGCGCGGCGCGGCTGGCTATCACGAGATCCTCGTTGCCTGTGTCGGCTGACGTGACATATCCAGCGAGGAGCTCATCCATACAGCGATCTGCGTTGGACTTGGCTTCGGTGCTGAATGGCGTCTGGAGCCAGTCGCTCTCGAGCAGGTTGAGAAGATATTGAAAATGGGATTTGGAGGAAAAGGTGAGCTTGGCAAGCATCGAAGACGGCCTAGAGTTAAGTTAGTCCTCTAAAACATAGAGAGAATGGTAATCCTTGGAACACTGGTGTACGTACTCTGGCTGTAATGCTACCGCAAGAGTGGCTTGTGCTTCGACTCTCACCCGGTCGAGCTTCTCAGCTGCCAGACGCAGGATCGGCAGAAGTAATCCAGAAACTGCACCGCCATGGCTCTTTGTCTCTGACCCTGGTTGTTGAATCGAGACCCAGAGATGCTGGGTAGCCCTGACGGCCTGAAGACGTACATGAGAGCCAACATCGCCTCTCGCGTTGGTAGTGTAGTCCTCCAGGCCCGCGGCTACCAGGCTGAGCAGCTGGTCCACATTCTGATTCAGCATCTGACTTTGCGCCAGACTCTGTAATATGGCGGCACGTACGTCAACCTTTGTGTCTTGTGCCCATCTCTCCAGCAGAGGAGCACATACAACAGCCGATACTTCTTCAGGCTTCTTGTGCATGGCCACGACTGGGTACGCCTTCGTCAGGGCGCAGAAATGTCCTGCGTCGGTGGAGGAGCGAGATCGTTTACGAATTGTGTTTGCCCATCCTCGGAGCACGTCTTCCCGTTGCTGCGGAGAAGAGAAAAGTAAGAGGACAATGGACGCTTCGGAGGCTGCATCGATGACCTCTGGTTCAGCGCTGGCTAGCCATGTGTTGATGAGGTCCCAAGACGTTGATAGGATCGTTGAGAGACGGTCTTGGGTGTGGACTTGCGACACATCGATTCTAGAGACGACCTCGGTGAACTTGGTCACGTTTGTTGAAGCCACCAGATCTGGCCCAGACATCAACAGCCCCTCACCGATCATAGTATCCAACGATGGGATAGCAGCGGCCTGCAGGATGGGAAATGTCGAGATGAGAAGACGGCATATGCCTTCTGCAATAAGTTCTGGTTTTCGAAATGAGGTAGACGCAACGGACTGGAGAATATCAAGCAAGACGCTCTGCCCTTCTTGAACAACGCTGCCCAAAACCGTCGGCACCATCATCCCAGCCACGCTATCCCTGGCAACCAGCAGAGGAACCTGATCCAGGATCGAAGCAAGACTCACGAGCAGCCCATGTCTCTCCTCCACCTGACGGGTCTGCAGCGCCTTCATAGGCCGCAGGACCCGGCTTATCGATGTCAGGATCACCTTGTCAAGGCGGCTCGACGGGGTCAGGCTGGTCATCTCAGCCATGACGGTTCCGTACGCACGCCCTGCGACCCTGCGAGCAGCAGCGTCTGCATCTCCGGCTCCTCTCCACCCCAAGAGCGCATCCAGTATGGCCTCGCCATATTGCACGTGAAGCTTTGTGGCGCGAACGGCCACACCGTGAATTGCTCTTGATCTCCGGGCAACCGCGTGATAGTCCACAACCTGCACCAGTGCAATACCATTCTCTACGGTGTCTGGATGCCTTCCGATGAGCTCTTGCAGGGCAGCGGAAGATCCACGCCGAATGTTGCCTGCGGGATCTAACGATGCAGCGACAACCAGGTTCGTGGCAAGGATTTGCAAGACAGACGTGTGGGCGTCTCCAGGAAGTCCGGTCCGTACCATTTCAGAAGGAACTGCAAGGAGATCTTGGGTTGAGTACCGCCTTGCGAGGGCCCAGATGCCAAAGCACGCTGCGTCGCGAACGTTGGTACCGACCGAGCCTCCGGAGGGGCCACGTCGTTCAAACGACAAACCGAGTAGCAATGCTCGGATGATGCTGCCCAGCTTCTCCGCCGGTGGTGAACGCCGGTACAAGAGATGCGAGAGAGTTAGCATCAGCCCATGCCACTCGAGAGGATCGACAGACGTGAGGTCTCTCCTTGGCGGCAGAGAAGGATCCGCAGCATCATTCACCAAGAGAACATTTCTGCTCAGCGACTCCAGCACGGTGTCCACGACTTCTGAGGCCATATAGCCAGGCAGATTCAGAGTCACAATGCTTAAGGCTTTGCTCGCTGCGAACCTGACCGGTGTGTCGTTGTCGGCGAGGCTCTCCAGGAGATACCCAATTGTCGTCTCAAGCAGCTCGATACCAGCACTGTCTTGTCTCTCCCGCTTCAGCTTGGACACAGCAATCGACCGTGTGACTTTGACGATGGTCTTTTTCGCCAGGGCAGAGGATTTGACGATCCTGGACATCTCATCGTCGTTGGACGGAATGGCGTTTACGGTGTAAAAGATGGTGGACGAGTATCTTTCCATATCCGACGTCTCAGCTGAGGATGCCAGGATCCCAGCTAGAAATGAAAGCACTCCAATGTATTTGTATGGAGACTGGGTCGGCTCATCAGCCTTTGGCCGTAGCCAAAACAAGGCCCACTGGACGAGGGCATGGAGCACACCGAGCTGCTGCATGTCCCTGCGCATCGCCATCCTAACCAGAAGAGCTTTGGCCGCCTCCCGCTCCTTTCCAGGACAGTCCAGGTACTTGACCGCCAGGGGCAAGATCCTGACTGTGATGCCTGGGGTATTGGAGGGCCAAAAGAACCCAGGGATGCCAGCCAAATCAACATCCTCCATGTATACGGAGGAGATGGTCGACAGGTCGAAAGGCGCAAGCATGAGGTGAGAGAGCCAGAGAAGCACGACGTAACGCTCCTCCCAGGCCCAATGGGCGGCCAAAGTGTCGTCCGGGCCACCTTGAGGGTGTCGCTCCGCGTCCTCGAGCGCAGAGAGTAGGAGCTCGAGGTACTTTGTCTCGACGTTCAGAAAGCGCACGATGACCTTTTCACCGCGAATTTTGCAAAAGGTGTAGATCAGCTTGCAGATCGCCGTTGGCAAGGGCATGAGCAGCGAGGACGCAGCAGAGGCCTCCCTAGTTCGCCTCCGCCTCGTCTGAAGGTGTTCCAGGAACGCCTCGGCAAGCATGGGTAGCCATTTTGGCAGATGCGGGTCGAGCAGCTGCGGTAGCTCTTGGAAAGGGTCGAGCAGCTAGTCAACTTCGTCAGCAGGCCCAAGAGAGAGACAGAAGAAGACAGGCAGATGATCTGCCATGTCACGCAACTTCAAGACTCACATGAGATATCAGATGGAATGCTTCCCTCGACCGGACACGCGAGCGGACATGGGAGCCGCCTGCCCGATCAGGCTTCCGCAGAAATGGGCCCAAACGCTGGTCGCAGGCAGTGATAAGCTCGCCAGAAACCCTCTGCAGCTTGATGTCCTGATCTATCTCAGCAGCATCCATTTTCAGCTGAAGCCGGTCGTCTGTCTTGATGTCTGCCTAGCGCAGTGGAGGTTTGACGTAAGGAGATGCGCTGGGTCGTGCCTGTCCCTTCTCCAGTGGGTTGATGCTTTTTATCAGATTTTTAAAGTCAAGATTTTCCAGCTGATTGTGGTTTCGAAGATCAGGACGGAGAGCACATAGTCTGCATGCAATCGACTTGAGTTTGGAGGATTATTGATGATGAGCCTGTGGATGAACAGGGGGAAGGTCGACATTTGAGTCAGAACCCTAACCCTACGAATAACACACCCATTGACGAGCATTTGCACCACAAACAGCCCGACGTCTCCATCAGCCTACATACTTATTTACTTACCTAGTATTTACCAAAGTAATTATACTCTAGATTAACGGTTCGGGACGATGTGTTTTCCTTGTTGTTTTGTTGTCGTTCTATCTACCGCACTTCCATGCATTATTCCAAGCATCATCCATAATAGCAGCATGATATTTGCTAGATATTCCCAGCCCGAACGACACTGCATAATTCTATCTTATAGAGTTTGAGATAATAGATACAAAATCGCCTTGTTCACACCGTTCTGTATGCTGCACAGACACATTCCAAAGCAAATCATAACACAGAGATACTCAGGAAACCGCCACGGCAGCAACGAGCGCGTCCAGGGCAGAACTCTGCGTGCTCGCAATGGGGTCGCCGCCCGCAGAGGGAGGACCCGACCAGTTGACGCCCAAGTAATTAGAGCTGTTCCGGTCATTGTCCCAGATCGAATTGGCGTTATCCAGGATGAAGGTCTGGAAGTTGTCCTTGTCTACTTGGGCCTGCAGATACTGCAGGTTGCGCATGAAGACACCTGCTCATGGAGAAAATTGTTAGCCAGCTGAAGTAACGGCAGGGTAGAAATGATGATAACCTAGCACTAATCATCTGAAGTTGAACAAAGACAAAGAAAAACCTCTACCAAGAAAAACAAAGTGGCAAGACGTACCTTTGAACTGAGAGCCGTCACCTCCACAGTCGTTCTCGCAGCTCTCGTGCAGTATACCATCCACAGACAACTTTTGAATGGCGGCATCTGCAATCGTGACAGCCTCGGTGAGCAGCGTTTCGTTACCATTGGCCTTGTACAATTCCAACAGGCCGCCGAGAATCACGCCCTGGTTGTAGCTCCACACCGTCTCCCCGTTGTTGACACAAGTTCCGTCCGAGTTGATCGTGAGGCCATCATTGATGAGATGGTCGCTGTTGATCATGCCGCTGCCCTGAAACCACTCCCACTGCGTCTCGGCCGTGGCGAGATATGTACCCGAGTCGGACGCGCGGTTGGCAAGAGAGGCTGCCACGGCGAGATAGAGCTCGTTTGCGATGGCGTTCTTGTACGTCCTGTCCTTGCTCCACCAGATGCCACCGCCGCACGTGGCGTTGACGCCGCCCTCCATGTCGGCGAAGATACTCTCGGCCATGGACAGGTACTCGGCAGTGCCGGTGACATCGTACGCCTTGATCCAGGCCAGAGCCCACCAGCCCTCGTCATCATAATAGTCGTCGAGGAATCCACTGTACCCACGATTCATCACGTCGGATGCGCCAACGGTCGATCTTTGCTGGGAGGTCCTGGAATGGGACTCGACAATGCGCAGGCCATGGCCTCGTGCCCTGACCGTCTTTCGCACCTTGGAAGATGTACTCAGCTGGGCTTGGGAGAAGGTGTTGGAAAAGACGTTGCTGAGCCCGAGTTCCTCTGCCTCGCCCGCATCAAGAGAATAAAAGTCGCCCAGAACAGTCAGACAGTTGGCCGAGTTCCACCAGCCAGTGGAGAGCCACAGTCCTTCTGCATCGTCATACCAGGTCTGCAGCGCCTTGATTGCGGCGACTGTCCACTCAGTGTAACATGCTGCGGAAGTAGACGTGGCCTGGGCAGAGGTGGCTGTTGATGATGTACTCGCCACCGTGCTCGCAGTTGCTGCAAGTTGGCCCAGGAGTCCCGACGAGCCCTCTGGTGCACCTAAAGCTACCGAGCTGAGGAGCGAAGGGGCCAGGAATACCCATGACCGGAGATCTGAAGAGCCCAACATGTCTGAAAAGAAGGACAAAACACAGTGTCGCGGGTACAATATCAAATTGGTAAGGGAAGAACAATAGCTGTCAGTTTGACTGTGTCCTAAGTAAAACCCGATGAGAAGAATGACGATAAATGCACAGACGACACCAAAAACCGAGAAGCTGCAAGTGAAGCAACATCGAGGAGAGCTGTGATTTTGTACACGAACCGCCTGGCGAGGCCGATTAGGCTGCTGCTTATTGCTCGGATTTGGGGCTGAGGTGAAGCCCATTTCGAAACTATTTCCAGACCAACCTATAATACCAATCTTAATTTCGATTCCCCTAGTAGCATCAATTCTCGAAGACTTGCACAAGAGCCAGTATGTGGTCCATTCATTTCGTGAGTCCGAGTGCAAAGTCCGCAAACCACTTTCAAGTTTGCGAAAATAAGGCAGTGCATAAGCCTTGGTACGAAAACACATTTCCGAAGGAGAGAGGGTCAAGTCAGCCTGGATTCAGAGGGTCGCAATATGTAATTGCCTAGAGTGGGCACGTGGAGAAGAGAGCACCTCTCCACCGTGGAGACGCACGCCTTCAACTGTGCAGGTCTCTCTCGACAATCCAGAAGTGGACAAGCACCACACAAGTCTTGAGGTTCGCCACGCTGGTGCGCCGTCTCAAGCGCATCTGGGACAGCAGTGTGGTAATTAGGATCCAAAGTGCCGGCCAATCTGGTGTCACAACCTTAAAAAGATCGGACGTATCATTGCACCAGGAGATCGGCGCTTCAGGCAGGGCCCGGACCACCGTGACGATGCGGCCGTTCCCCCGGTCCCTGTTGTGGAGATTTGGTTCGGACATCCCCAGATCCTGTGGTCGGATTTCTGCGGTGGCCTAGCCATATATGACAACCCAAATCTTTCAAGCGCCAGGCTGCAAGATGTCAATCCGGTTCGGTGTCTTGATTGGTAAACGCTCGAAGATGCCTCTGACGTCTACAAGTGTCTTGTGCCCGAAAAGAAATCCACCAGCTGAAACGTATTCCTTAACAACTTAGAAATGCCTGTCCTAGGCTGGATGCTGACATCCGCATGCCCTGGTCTTCCATTGGAGGGCAGTCTGGCGATGGCCTTGCTTAGCCACCCCCTTCATCTGTAAGCGACAGTGGCGAGAATGTTGACAGTTGTTCTGTATAACCCCAATGTTTATAGCCCCAAGAAGAGTCGGCACCGATTCTCTTGCGAGATTTTGTAGAAGAAAATAATATGGTCGAAGGTGCTGGAGTTTACAAAGCGGGAACTGTCCTTGTTGTGACTTATAAGGTACGGGCCGCGGTTTTGCTTTGTCGGTTCAAAGATCGACATGTACCATAGTACGTTCATCATTCAGGGTCCCACCCTGGCCAGCCAACTTTGTTCAGATCAACAGTTAGGTTTATATGCTGTGACACTGGCTATGATTTATCTCTCAAGCCACAGTCCAAGGACCTCCTCTCCACTGACTCATCATCTGATTTGATACACAGGCGGTGCATTCTTTTCCTATATCCTTTCCTTTTCAGAGCTCGCCCCCACTGAATTTATCATGTGCAGGACGAGCATCGTCTGTGTGGCCTGGCCAGAAACGGTCGTACGATTGGTCATCCTGATATGTGATAAGTACCCTGTCCTCTCTTTCCTGTACAAGGTGAGCGCGAGGAAAGATGACGAAATGCAATTGCCCCCCCGGGGGAGTCAAGGTCAGTCTAGGTATACTTAGGCTCAACTAAGGGCAATTCCATTTTTCGTATTTACAGCAATGTGAGTATCGATTACAAGCCATATTTGTATTTGAAGCCTCGGGACCAATGCACTGGAAAGGTCTGAGGTGAGGACCATGCTCGCCAGGCTCTGTAACGAATCTCAGTAACACCTCAAGTACATGATCATTGGCAACTTTTACTGATGTACTTAGATCTAGCCCAGTTGCCTAGGTACTTCACACTCTACGGCTGAGTGCTTTCTCGCTTGTTGTGCATGGAACTCTGCTCACGGCATCTCCATATGTCAAGACGGATCAAAGTATAAGTATAGAATGCGAGCAGAATGAAGATCTAAATAGCAACGCTTGCCCCAGGACAGGGCTGAGATTCTTCTGAACAATATTTTAGTACACGATCTCGAAGCTTTTGCTGCATCGTGACCCTTCTCCAAACAGATGCAACTGAAAGTTATCAATTGATGAGAATGTTTTGTCCGTGTATGCGCGCGCGTGTATGCCCGGGCGCTTCCTGTTTTTCTTCTTCTTCAAGTTTGAGGAGACTTGTAGACCCAAAGGTGTGAGAAATGGCGAACTAAGTCCCCGAACCCGGATTTGTTGTTTGTTGATGTTTGCGTCTACTAGATGATGCAAGATTGCTTCTCTTGCCGAGACTCGATTTGAGTATTTCGGTACTCAGACAAGGCCTGGGTCCCAGTGAAATCACCNNATCAATCCAAATAAGTGTTCGGTAGCCAATAAACAATTCAGAAATCAAATACATACCCAATCCGCAAATCAACGGCTAGATAATTATCTTGATTATTTTCTCGCACAACTTTGTTGAATTGCGCAACTACATACACGTTGGCAATTGTGGAAGTGTTGTGACTCTAAAGCAAACCACTTATACCATCTCTCGTTGCAAACTGCATAATATCTACTTAGCTACTATAAGTACATATATGGAGATAGATACGTGTGCTTATGTAGTTCCTTTCATGAAGCTTTAGATCAAGGCAGCTCTGCGTATCTGGGCATCCCAAATCTTGAATCATCGATTGTGAATTACGCCGGTTTGTTCTTTCTCTTTGAGCGAGCCTATGCACAATGCATTGTAAGAATTGCAGCATTATCCTTTCTCAATTTCTTGTTTTCATATCTCCTAATATATTGACGTAGTCATATCTGCACATATTCCTCCCACTCTCTAGCTCTTGTTATGCTTCGAACAACAGTCTGATCGACATTGTTCATCGTAAAGAAAACGTCCCACATTCATAGAATAAATGAAAATTAATCTAATCAACTCATCAAACGCAGCTCAGTGGACAGCATCAATTCACATAGCGGAACATAAGTCAATCAGGAGATTCACTAGTACTTTTCCAATATACAAAGAGCAGATCTCATGCAGCCAGACGCTCGCCGTCCGATTCCCGCCGCCGTACCTCAGGCCCAGTCCCAGCCCTCACACTCACACAAAGACACACATACAGTCCACACTTCACTACTGGCACGGCACTACCACGGATCTGAGACTTGTCATATAAGACACACAGGGGTCTTCTTCAAGCCCAGCCCGACAAGGCCAATCGATCCTCTACCCGTTACACCCCCCAAAAATCAAATGCGCCATGTCCCTGGCCGAGATATCCCCGTGACGTGCCCCTAGCAACGGCAGCCCTCTCCCGGTGGCGCTGGGACCAAACCAACGTGGGGGTGGGGCTCGTCCTCCCGAAAAACCTACC
>LAZJ01000052.1:10179-113342 GCA_006503525.1 Cryphonectria nitschkei
GGGGGGGGGGGCGGCGCCGCCCATCCTGCGTCTTCCCCGAACCGCTGACCTGAGAGACCCAAGTCGGACATTCTCTTTCTTTCTTTTGCCCTTCTTCGTCCGTGCGAGGTTTCTTTGCCCTTTCCCGTTCGAGGACGAAAGACGCTCGTCGATTGGCTTCTGGATTTCGAAACATCTGCAGGTCTCACCCGCTGTGGAGGGAAGAGGGTAGAGCTGCAATGACGCCTCACCGCATCTTTAAGACTTGTTCGAGATGATCGGATGTTGATGACGACGGCGGTCTCGCAAAGATGACGACCTCATTACTGTTTGTATGTCTTGGGTAGAAAGACAGAAAGCAATGACAAGAAGAAGGGGGGAAAAGCAAAGGCGCAACGGTTTGCCAGCCGTCGAGCAGCTATCAATCTCAGCATGGAAGGACAAGAAGGAAGTAAGGATCCGGTACTGCCCCGGTACCCTAAGTCAGGAAAGTTTAATCTTTGTCTTTTATTTCTCATCTCAAGATCAAGGATTACTCAACTCAAAACGTCACCGTTCCTGCCAGTCTGGAAGTCACTGTGGTAGCCCCCTTCCTTGACCAAATCTAAAGAACGGAAGGCACGACTTACTCGACGCTTTCAGGCTTGTCCCCGGTGTGACGTGGCTCCGTGGGGAGTCGCCAACCCGCAGAAGAGGATTGCTTACCCAAACCTGTCGAGCACTCCGGCAACTTGGCTCGTAGTAGGCTCCTGCAGCCAGACTGNNTACAAGACAAGGATCGTTCACTTGCCTCAACGGCATCTATCTCAAAGGCTAATGCTGATAACAGACCGAGATGTCGAAACTATTGCAGAATGTTGTGTAGATAGTTGGGCGGATTGCCTAAGAACGACTTACGTACAGAGAAAGGATTTTGTGTGTTCCCGGTTGGCTGACGAGCTTTGGTGTCTGAGATGAAATCTGAGACCCTCGACACCCGCGGGGAAATGCTGTGAGGAAATGCTGGTCTAGCGAATGCACAGTGTGCTGTCGGGCGTCTCTTATACCGAGATTGAAGTATGGCGGTTGAGGGTAGATCTGTTGCAGATTGCTCTTGCGACCTGTCCACAATTAACGTCTCTGATGCGAGACCAGCTTCGCCTAAACAAGTGCCCATAATGTGGCCCTGAGGTCCAAAACCTGAGATGGCAGGTTGAATGTAACATCGCACCAGCCACCTCGAAAATAATTGAGTGGACGAGGGACAGAGAACTCAACACGACGTTGGAATTCTGTGCAAGACATGCAATGCAGGTGGACAGCTGGAGCTAGGCTAGGCCCTGCTCTCCCGGAGTATCGAAAGGTTTCAGGGAGTCTAACAGAATAACTGCATCGGAGGTTTCGATTTCGGCTGTGAGATTTGGTTGCACATTTGAGACATTACGAGAAAGGTTGATTGACGGCCGAGAGAAACTGCAGGTACATAAATGATCGAGAAGATAATTGATAAGAGCATTTGGTGGTTATGAAGGTACGAAAAAGGAGTCCAGCCACAAGGCAGCCAGTGTCTTGTGACACCCGAGACACGGGTGGGGCAAGGCAGAACAGTATACTTCTTCGAAAGAGAAACTTGTTGATTACTTAAAGTATGTATCGCTTTTTCTGCCTGGATGGGTTTTGCCTCCTTTCCCCCTCCGAAATTAGAAATGAGAAATGGATAGTGAGGAAACCGAAGTGACATGTGATCAATCGCGTCCATGATGAGGTGCGATCTTGCCCGAATAAGATGTCAAGTACCACCGCGTACGGAGCCTCGTTTATTACCAGAGACCTGGATGTATTGTTACGCGAAGGCCAGTTCCACTTTACAAGCAGATGAGGAGGACGTACCTCCGAGAAGTTGGAGGCTCATGTCGTGCAACAGAGAAAAGAACACTCTCACCTAGTAATTAGCAAGACGAGAACCGCAGAGAGGATCATAGTAGTGTCAAATTTGCACCTCAGTCTCGGCCTCGCGGGAAGACTCGGCGGGAAGTTAATTATATGGTGGATTCTCAAAGTCTACCTCGCTCACATAGATTACTCGAGAACTCTATCACAGGCGACCTTGAGAGCATCATTTATCAGAATACGAAGCTCTATCATGCCTGCAAAAAGAAGAAGTAGTCGAGATATGACATGTGGTCCAAATGGACACTGCCGTTCCGTCCCGTCAGAGGCCTGTCACATACCATGGAACGAACTGGATTCGGAATGTGATTCGTCACCTCATCTGAATCGGATCATGACTGCATTGCACAGGCGAGACTCTCCTCGCTTGTGCAAGGACACGCACATGGGAAGTCGGGTCGAGTCAGGNNGAATGGGCGGTGAGATTATACAACAATAAAAACTATGTGGCGTTACAAATATTGGTTTTTCCCTGCGACAAGAAGAAAAGGATGGAAAGACATGTAAATTACAAAAAGAAAGAAGACAGCAAATAACGGTGAGAAAAAGAGTGAGAAAAAAGAGGGTCCCAGTACTGCCCACTCATTCCACCATGAAGACGAGTAAGAAGAATTTCAACCCAGATTGCCTGTCCTGCCCAATTTGAAGTGAAGGCTGTAGGACAGAATCATGCAACCAATCTCTTCATCTCGATCTCGCTAGTGATCATAGAGTCCTGACAAAGAACACAGCGAGTTTCTCGGTGACCAAGACCTTTGGCAGGAAAGAGGATCCAGAGGTTTGCGCTGCTCTACCGCATTGCCAATGACGACGCACCTTTTTGGGCTCCGCGGGTGCTGTACAAACGTGTGTCGTGAATCCATTTTGCCGTCGAGATCAAGTAGTTGGCGCACATGAGACAAGGCTTGTAACTGCTGGGTTCAGACAAGCGCGAAAATGCTCTCGCTGGGTAGTTCGTGGCAGGCAAAGGGAAGAGAAAAGGATGGTGGTGTGCCTCCCCGTGCAGGCCCGCTAATGCACCTTGGAGGGTGACAAGTGGTCCAGTTGTGGTTGAAAAAAAATTTGAAACTAGCCGATCGTTCGTATGGATGGTGCCGAAGGATGGGGATCAACGAAGAAACGGTCGCAACCGACAACCGCATTGCAGAGAAAGTTCAGATGGGCATCGATCCTCCCACATCTAGTGAGTTCCAAGGTTGTGATTCACCAGGGAAGGAGGAGCAAAGATTGTCGTCATTATCTCGCCATTCACCACGCCAACTTGGTCCTCTTGGAATCCTGCCGCTGCTCTCGCAGCCCAATGAAAAGGAGTGGTACCTGTCCTACTCCTGTCAATGCCATTGCGAATCCCNNCCCCCCCCCCCCCCCACAATCGCTTTTTTCCCTTTCCTCTCTCATTCAAAAAATCGTTCATCTGTGAAAATGATCATGTCAGCCGGTGCACTGCATACTGCTCCCCAGTGTGGAGTCACCTGAATTGGGACGATCGAGACATGAGTCAAGAGAAAGATATACTTGCAACCGCCGGACTGTCGGATATTCGTCTGAGAAGACGCCCTCGCAAAGGGAAGCTCTAAGCATCCCGCCCAGAAGATGACCCCCACGCCGACTAAAGAAGCAGCTGCGGGTATGTTTTGCAAACCACACAACATGGCTAGGAAATCCGATGCAGCCACTCCAATCGACAGCAAGAGCCATTGCCCGTTAAGAAGTTAACGTGCAGGCACGACAGGTGTGTAGCTTGCAGTATCGACACTCGAAAATCATGTACAATGGGCCCGTGTGACAGAGATTACAATGCCACACAACCAAGGTGCTGTCTGATTTGAGGACCTGGAATGCGTGGGCACAGGTCGAATAGATGGCCATTGCAGTGCTCTTCTTATTTTATAAAATTTTTTTTTTGGCAATTGAGTTTGTTTTGTTTCTCAGAGGCCAAGAAATCTGCTGAATGAACGGAGCTGATAGTTTGAACGGTGGTATCGACACACACGCAAGATAAACAGAGAGAAGGCGCAATGGAGAGACAAGGAAGACGAGTCTCTAGAGGTCGGGAAGGAGGAAAAAAAGAGGCGGCGGGGCGGTCAAATAGTGGAAACCCTACGTAGTGACGTTTCTGGGGTCAGTGCAGATCGCGGTCAATGCCGGGGAGGGTATATAAGTCGTTTTCTGAAATGCCTCGACAGGGGAAGCCTGACTTGAATTGAACCTTTGTCTTAAACTGTGACCTAGTCAGTGACAGCCCGAACGTCGCTTCTGAGGAGACGAGACGAGACAGCACTTTGTAAGAGTATACATGGTGCGTACAGGAAGAGCCGAAGGTCGAATCGAAGGTTCTATGACACCGACTACAATGACAAGCAACGCATTTCAGGAAGGATATGTGCACTTGTAGGGCGAGAAGGTAGAAGTGGAGCGTGAACCTTGAGAAGAAGCCACTTGAATTTCCTTTCATCCGTTGGTGCTAGTAACACTTTGAAATACAGGAGCACAACGAGGAGTAATTTGAGTTGAAGTGAAGCCAGAGAGGCTTCAGGCTTATGGGGAGCTTGAAAAAGAGCAGTGGAGAGCGGCGAGAAGACTCACGTTTGTGCTATCGACGACTCGTCCGTTTGTGTAGGGTTGCAGAAAGGAAATCGTCCGATGGGGTTAGTGGAGCGAGGTACTCGCTGGGAGATGATGAATTGTAACGCTTGAGGCTCTCTGCGAGCTCTGCTCCTGCTGTCAGTCGGATCTCCCGGATCGAAACCGTGATATTTAGGGTTTTGGTATAACCTTGGAAGGATTTTAAGTTCACGACCAAAGGGGAGGAACAGTAATAGGGATAGCAGCAGCGGCAAAAGATCCTGACGGTGAGCCAAGCAACCCTGAGGGGCCCAAGCGAGGAGGGGAGACCCAGGGTTCTTATTCACTTGCTCGTTCGCATAGACATCTGTATTTGAGTTGAAGAGGGACTCGGATGGACCGCAAGCGATCCGCGGCGGTTGTGGGGTCGACCGATGGCAATATGTATGCACCTTGATGCACCCATTGTCTGGCCATAGCCCATGACAGCCGTATCATTTGCCGATGAAAGCCAGCCATGGTCATCAGACTTCTCCATGATGGAGGAGCGGGATTGGGTCTTTGTAGTACAGCAACAGGAAAAGAAATGAAAAGAAAAATGAAAAGAACACCTCGACGAGACCGCCCGCCGGAGGAGACTGGCTGGCACTTGTTGCGATGGTACACACTAAACGCAACAAGACACTGGATGGTATAAGATATGATTGAGAAGAAGGTCGAGATGATTGATAGAGTAAAGTACAGAAAAAACAAGAAGGACGTGCTACAGACTTGGACTGAGAGGCATGCAAAAAGTAGTAGATACAAGGCACAGTACGCGATAATTTTGTTGAGTACTTAGTTTGGGCTGTGATGAGCCGGTACATGCGTATGTACATGCAATGCAGTCTTGATCGAATAGGAAATAGGCCAACATGGCCGGCGCCCTCCTTCGTGACATATCGGGGGATTGCGCCCTTGCTGAGGTACATCTTACATAGTAGTCTATGGGATACCCCTCTTTAGATCAAGCCTCTGCAACCGTGCTCTGCAACTCTCAGGGTATAATTTTAACACTTCTCCACCTGAGCAGTGAATACCATATTACACAGAACCAAGACCAAAATCAACCCTATTCTAATAATCGAATGCTAATGTAATGAACAGATACCGAGATTCAGGTATGTCTTGTCTACCTTGAGTATTATTGCGTAGAGTTAATAGGAATAGTAGGAGAGGGAATGGAAAAAATTATTTCACGAGTATGTACTGCCTGGGTGGGGAAGTATTAAAATTATACCCTGAGAGTTGTACTCATCAGGATAAGTCACCCTGTTATAGGAGGGAAGGGAGAAGGAGGTGGGGGTGGAAGGCCGGTGCATGCGCAAGGCTGAGGTTCGGCGGGTAAGGGGGAAAAAGCCGTCTGGTGACCCAGTCGGATTCAACATGGGCTATGATATGTTTATCCCTGGCATGTTTGACATTCCAGTATCAAAATGTGGGCTGCCGGGGCCACGGACACAACCTTGGAAGTGTTAAATAAGAAGTACTTACTTGAGAGGCAGGGTTGAAGCTTTGGGAATAGTGTAAGGGCCGAGCTATCGACACCACAACTGTGTGAACTACCTCCCTTGTCTGTTGCGTTTGTTTCGCATGATTCTGCCAAATTGAATCGAGGAGTTGTTCCAGCACGCACAAACGACTGCCGTTCCGTTCTATCTAGATAAAGTCTCATGAAGAATTGTCATATGCTCGCTCGCAAACCTCAGACCGAGGTGCGGACCTAGCGAAACTCTATTATGACACTGAGAAACTTGTTGTTCGACAGTGCTACTCTCGCACGTTCAAGTTGCCAAGAGCAGATGCTACGTAGATGGTTACTGACGTGCCACCTTGTGATCTCGACGCGAGGGTCCCTTGCTCATCCTGTCTTTGTTGACACGCACGAGCTTGCCGGAACATTCGAATTTCCCAGAGAGTTTTTTGAGAGATGGGGAACCGTACTGTTTCTGGGGCGCAAGACACAAACCCTGTTCTGAGATGATTTCCATGCATGAACCGCGCGCCAGCCGCAGGACGCACCTGGAGCGCCAGCCTACCCCACAGGGTGCAGGCTGAGCACTTCCCATACTTCACACCAAGATAGGCGTAAGGCGTGCAGGACGAGCTTCTTGAACCGAGAATCCTTGGACAGATATGACAAGCTTTCAACGGGGTTCCCTTTGCCGGCATTTCTTCCCTTCTTGTAGACTCAGGCATCTCGTGGGCGTGGTGTTTCTGGATTTGTATCACGGATCCAAGCTGGTGAGGATTCATACAACTGGAGACACATGCTGCAGCTGATACAAAGAGGAAAGTGGGCCAAGGTGGGAATATTTCCCTTGAGGGGTTCTCTCGAGTTGCTCCGAAGAGGAAGGGGGTTTTTTTTTGGGGGGGGGGTGACACTGTATAACATGCCTTGTTCGCATGCTCAACCAGGGAACAGATCAATAAGAGAGTATCGACATCCTTAGGGTACATTAGTGCTATGCAATGTCGTCCGTATACGGCGAGCAGCTCGCATCCTTGCACAAGCGGTACATCCCGGTTGGCGGGCTGGGTGGGTTCCTGAGGCCCCTTCCTGCTGGGATGCTGGGGTCAGGGGTCTGGCAGGTGCAGGTCTGGGCACGGTGGATACCGGGGAGGAGCGAGGGCCCGTTGGCACTATTCGGTACTGACTTTGGTCGCTCTTGTCACTTGTCAACCCCCACCAAGCCCACTTGCAGATGGCGAACAGGGGGGGGGGAGGAGGTGGTCCAGCGGTACGGATGTTGGGGTTCAGCGTTCTGGGTGTGGCTACGCTGTTATTCCCGAAGCGAGCTGTTTCTCCTCCTTTTTTCTTCTCAACATAACAAGAATATCACGAGCCAAAGCCTGTTAGGATATCAGAGCAGTCGCCGCTGGCAACACATCTTCCAAGGACCCCAAGAAAGGACCCAACACAGCTCAACTTCTTCCCCATGTCATGACCTGGCAAAGACTGTGTCACCAACCAAGCCCCCCTCGCCCCTCGTCCTACAGTCGAAACACTTACTTTGGCACTTGATATGAATAGTGTATCGAGTACGACGCTGATTTCGCTGGCGTACGGGTTTTCGCGCTCTAGTTGCAGCCAAGACTGCATGAATGAGAAACCCTCTCACTTTTCTTTTTTTGCTTCTTCCGAGAACACCTTCACTGATCTAGGAATTACCAATTTCAGGCACGCCAGCACCCTTTCCGTTATTTGTTTCACACCCCTGTGGTTCTGGCCTCGAACTCTTTCAGCCTGACCATGACCGACCATCTTGGTTTCTGCCGCCTCGACGGACGAGAAGGTTTTGTTGCCTAACATCTATCTACCTATCTGACATTTGGGGGCCACTGCACCTGACAGGGGCCGGGTTCTCACCCGTGCTTGGCGAATACCACGCGTTCCTTCGGAATATATCCGACAAGGCTTCGAGACCAATTACCATGGTACAGATGATCGAGACCTCCATCCCCTCTTACGAATCCAGAAGCTGTTGTTGGCTGGGCCAGCGTCTCGCCACATCCCGGGGCGATCACTGCTTTGCCAACCCCGGCCGTCTTGTGATGCCGATCGAATCATGGGAGCGGGGACATCGACCGCAAATCCCGAGCAGCTCCATCTCTGCGCGCGCAAGTGTAAATCATGAGGGCTGTGCGGTGTGGTTGCGCGGCTCCCATGAGGAAAGGGTGAAAGTGTCCGTCCTCTCAGTTATGCACGCACTCCTGTGCGGAAAACACTTCAGGTAGGAAAAGCTGGAACAATAATGTTGGGGCGCTATCATAACATGGTGAATCTCAACGTGGAAGAAGCCGTGCTGCGAAGGCGCATCGCGCGACGATCACGAGGGGCAAAGCTCATAGGTTAAATTTCAAGGAGACTGCTCCAGGCGGGCCAATATCCCCTGTCCGCAGCATGCGTCTAAGCGAGGCCGTCTGCAGCGCCTCGCGATCACCAAAAAGCCGCCCTACGATCGTTACCCTGTACGTTGGTCAAATGTCACTCCGATCCTTCAAGGGTTCTGCGGCGCCTAGACTTGAGGCTCTCGGCTGCCTCCGAGCACCATATCTAACCCTCCTCAAAACTAGCTATACGCCGACGGGCCAGGATTCGAGGTGGACGTAAAAGAACAAGGGAAAAAAGCCAGCATTCTTTCAAGCTGTCTGGGAGTCATGTCCACGCATGGAGGTGGCCGGAATAAATCAATGTCGACATGGGTGGTCTCAGCTCTCTAACCACTCGGCCACCACTGGCCATGCTGCATTCTCTCTCCCCCCCATCCTGGCCGGTCTCTCGCACAGGATCAGTACGTTGGGCATCAATGCGAGCTGGGTCTTGTGCTTATCTTCGTCGGTGACAAAGGACAATCGACGGCAGCATGATCAGCTTGACCGGTCCTTTAATCAAAAATTGAACCCATCGGATAGACACGCAATAACATCGACCAGTTAATGCAGCGTGTTCTCGGGTACGGCACCCTCCCCCTACCAAAATCTAGACCACGGCGTGCTGGGGGTGTCTCATCTACCACGACAGAGATCCTCACGCAACGGCGGACAATGTCTCGCGGAAAGCTAGGTTGAGAATTGCGGCTAGGCGCACGAATCACGTTGACGAGTGACGAAGTGACGAAGAGTTGGGGGTAGAATGGCATGAGAAACGGTGATTACCGGCCTGCAGTGTGAGGGACCAACATCCTTTCCCATGCAGGATTCAATACTAATCTGGAACAGCGTACCATGAGCCTGCAGACCGGTGGTTGTCGAAGGCTTGCAACCCGCACAATCTGTGTCATTTGTGACAAGAAGTGGAAGGGCCAAGCCTGGGACGCTCTCACTTAGCCGGGGGAAGAGGTGGCACCATCCAACCACCTCTCCCCTCCAAGCTTGCTTCTGAGACCTAAGAGGCCCGTTGCGGCTCACCGGTCGTCCACGAGTACACGCCATCATTATGATCACTGCTGCGCCCGTGCCCTCGTCTGGAACTAGCTCGCTGTCGACGATCCAGATGAAGGGTCCTCCAGACCACCTCCTCAGGTCAGCGGGGCCAACTCTCGGGCAGACCGAAAGCGAGAAAGTACTCTTATGAAAGCAGCCCGAGTCTTTCACATGTTATTTCATCTTCTCCGTGGACCTGACTGGCACCACTGATTGGCCGAAGATTTCTGGTGGAGGAAAAGGAGGGGGAGGGAGTGGACAGCCACGCAGGTCAGCAGTTAGCTACCCCCCCATTTCCTTTCCCGAGAACGTTGGAGCATGTACGACACTGGCGGCACGGCCCTCGCATCAACGTTCTGAGTTGTCAGATTTTAGCTTAGCCGAGGATTAGTACGCTCACCCAGTCAGCGACTTCATACTCTCGTTTCCGGTCTTTCGTCACGAGAACTCGTTTGCGAGAGCTTTTATCCGGTGCCCATTCCTGCTCGCCTGATATACTTATCCCTCTTCATTATAATCGATGCTGGCACGGCAGAGACCTAAACATCCGAGTCGTCTCAGCAGAAAGAAGCAGAAGCAGAAGCAGAGAGAGAGAGAGAGAGAGAGAGAGAGAGAGAACCCCCCCCCCCCCCTCTCTCAATGAGTCCTACGCGACCTCGACCTTTTCTCTTGAAATTGGGGACAATGGCCGGTCCCCCCATGGCTCTGACCGATTCTACCTGCATAAGCGACATTTTTGCTCGGGACAAGATGGCGTCTGACTGTTCAGGTACGTGGTACCAATGACACCGTGGTTTGTCCGTAAGTGTGTGTACATGGAAATTTGATAGCCGGCGTGAGCCCAACGAAACACTCCTCAACCCTCCCCTCCTCCCCTCTCACACTCGTGCCTACACGCTCCATGGCTGATAGTTTACAGAATAAAGTCATCCTTCAGGTGACTCTGTTTTATTTGAGAGAGGGGGGGGGGGGTTTCGCTACCCAGGGTGGCCTCGCCTCCGTGGGACACCGACCACGGCGCTTGGAAAAGGATGATGATGATGATGATGATGATGATGATGATAATGATCCAAGACCTGCTTTTCCTGCGTGCATGCCTTACGCCCATCACACTCAAAGTCCCACAAAAACAACCCCTCATATGACAGCAGGACATCACACCAGCCGGCCACGATTCAAACGTGTGTGAACAGGCCCAAGCATCCTTATTGAATGCTGGTTCGAGGCCCTTGTTCCTGCCCACAGCAATGGCGCAGACTCCCCACTCTTGGGATATGACATCTCAGATTTTGAACCCTTTCCCCTCCCATTTCCTTGATAGACAACGGGCAAGACATGTCCCCCCCCCCCCTTCCTTCAAGTGGCCACGTCTCTCTCTCCCCCACATGTCGCGTGGGCATTCTCGCCTCCCGCTCGGGGTCGGACACCAGCATCAGACGACCGGTGAGAGATCATCTCCAAATTCAAAATAGCGTTTTCTTTTCCCCTCTGCTTCTTTTTGGCCATGGAATAGTACAGAGAGTGGGAGAGAGGGGGGGGGGGAGAGAGAGGAGAGAGAGGTTTTGTGTGTGTGTGGAAGATGTCCACAAGGGATTTCCTTTTGTGTGTTCTCCTTCGTCTTGGCATTGAGAGGGAAAGCAAAAAGAAAAAGGAGAAAGAGGAAGGAGAACAAGAAAAAGGGAAAGAAACAAGCAAAGCAAGAAGACAAACATGAAAGAATAAGAAAGAAGAGCCTGTTGGACCCGTCGTGGCGGATGGTATGCAACTGGGTGAGAATCTGGTCACATTGGCCTGGGCCCCAATCCGAATTCGATGATGCATGTCCGGCAAATATTGTGTACGCGTCCAGCCTGAGCAACAGCCTAAAAAATATTGGTTCGCTTGGCCCTATTTGGAAGCCATCTTGACATTTGGTCTTTGGTTTTCTATGGTCTTGCACTATTGGTACACCCGGCGGGAGGACAAGTCTTTCCTAATTTTATGTTTTCTTAACGCTTCCATCAGGGCGGACCTGTGATGATGATTCTCAACCGTTTCTTTCTTCCTTTCTTTCTCCCCCCCCCCCTTTCTTTTTTTATGACGCAGTCGTCAAAGGCCATGTGTGATGTGCAGCAAGAACCTCCTGCATCTAGAAATGTTGAGCACCGCATTTTGCGCTGTTATCATGGCTGGCATAGGAACCTTGATTCTGAACTTATTACAGCCGCGGCACGTCCTCCTCTGCGGCCACTGCCGCCTCGGTTATTGCGGAAACAAGGTCCTGTGCTGCCGTGACCTTGTCCTCCTTCGCCTTCGCGCGGTCTAGCCTCATCTCCAAACCATCATCGTCGTCCACCTCCTCTTCGCCATGCTGCTTCTGCCACGAAAACGCATCCGAGAGGTTTACGGCCACAAAGCTCTTTGGGAGCTTGACCCTGTAGATTTTTGATACATTAGCTTTGGGGAGGGAAGCTAGTATGCTGCGTGGTGCCGAGCGTTCTTGACTTACGTATGGAACTTGGCTCGTAAGGTGTCAATCACAGTCTTCCAGTCGCAATGGGGAGTCAAGCTCCGCCTCGGTGCACAGCTGATGCAGTGCTTGCTGTCAAGCTGTACGTCCAGCGGATCATAGACGTGACAGCCAGGGCTGATGGTAATTCGGATGCTGTACTCGAATGTGGGATAGCCACTTCCGCCGGCCGCCTCGGGTGGATTTGTCTCAGACTCATACAGCTCAAAGCAAATCTGCGAGAGATAGTCAAGCTCCGGGATGGTGCTCCGTTTGATCTTCGTCTCAATGCCTCCCTCAAGAATACTGTTGAGTAGCGTGTAGATATGAGATTCCTTCGTGAAGTACAGGAAGCACTTTGCGTCGTCAGATGCCTGCATGTCCTCGAGGTCGGTGACGATTTCTCTGAGCAGAGGGAGGGAGGTGAGGAGACCAATTTCGAGTTTCTCGCTGTCACTGATGCCGTACTCTTGTGGACAGATGAAGTCAAAGAGAACCTTGGCCAACTGGTAGAGCTCTCGTAGCGGTTCAAAGCGAGCATCGGTCTTGGCCTTGGTCTGGCTGTCGCCCTTGCACAGGTTGAAGTACTCTTCCGCTGGGGCGATCTTGCCAGCACCACGCAACCCCGTCTTCCAAGAAGGCTTTCTGAAGATCTTCTTCATCCTGCGCTCTTCCTTGTCCCCTTCCCTCATGACGCCCTTGTCTCCATTCTTGCCATCCTCGGACGCTTTGCCAGATGGCTGCTGGTCCTCGGAGTCCTTAGGGCTAGAACTTGACTTGCCATCCTTGTTCCCGATAATGATTCCAAATTCTTCCTCCAACATGGCCTTGGAAGGAGTAAAGACCCATTCTAGGAATTGTCGATTGTGAAGGGCGTCGAATTTCATCGTATCGTACAACTCGGAGATTTTGGACGGGTCGACCTTCTCACCGTCGCAGAACTCTGTGAAGAGCTTCTCCCATCGCTCTCTGAATAGCTCTGCATCCTCCCCACAGCACCAGCGGGCCTGGATGTCCGCTACAGCGCTGGCCTGCGAAAGTGCAGACGCATGTGACTGAATGGAAGTAGACGAAGTCTCGCCATGTTTGGACTTCTCGGAACCGTTCGGGTTGGAAATAGCGGTGAGCGAGGTGACGGCGCCACTGTGCAGCTTGTTGTAGTTGTGCTGCATGACACGGCGATGAAAGTTCATGAGCAGCACAACCCGCGTCTGGACTTCTGAAGGTTCTGGCATATTCTCTGGCCAAGCGAACTGAGACGGCCGCTCGTTGCCTTTCCGGAGGAGACCCTTGAGCTTCTTCTTGACCTTGTCCATCTCATCCTTCGCCGCATTAGAATCATCCAGAAGATCCTTCCGAATCTGAATGAAATCATCTGGAAGGTCTGTCCTGTTCAGAAAGGCAGACGACCAGATCTGTGCACTTGTGGTGACTCGTCTCTCCGAGCTGCTGAAGACATGTACTTCGTCGAGGATCTCTCGGTTGAGGATGGCCAGGTCATTTCGCATATTCTCGCCGAGTTCCTGAGACTGATAACGAGCGGAGTGTGTTGGTTCACCTCCCCACTTCACAATGAGCTGTAGCTTGTCGAGCACCAGCCCATTCTCGGCAGCTGTGATCTTCGACATAGTCACACCCGACAAAGAGTCATGGCGTTTCGGAGGGAATCGAGGCTTTCGATCCTTCTCGAAACCGTCGCTTTCCGGCAGCCCGTTTCCCTGATGGTCCCCAGCGCTCGGTTGCACAGATTGCACTTCTGGCAAGGCTTGCTTTTCATCTACTATCTCCATCTCATCCGTCTTTTTCTTTCGGAACATGGGCTTGATCTGGACTTTGGTGCCAGGCCAGCTGCTCTTCTTGATCAAGACATTTCGTAATGTCCTCAACTTCTCGCGGTCTTCGCCGCCTGCTTTCATGGCCTTATCCACAGCTTCCAAGACACTAGCAAGTGCGGGCTCGCCAATAAGCAGCACTTCCTCCTGGTGACCCTTGAGGAGTTCAATGAACGGTTCGGTGTGAAATGTGAATTTGAACTTTTGTTTTGGCGTGCGATCAGCGTGTCGGATAACCGAAACCATGCCTTTTAATTTCCACGAGTGCTTTGGAGGGGGTGGAGGTGGCGTTTGGACGACGGACTCAGCCACGCTGTGATCATGCAGGTCTGGCGTCGCGGGCAGCGTGGCTGGTGCGGACATTGGCAAGCTGCTCTTAGCTGGAGGCTCTGGAGGCTGAAGCAGAGGCAGTAGAGGGCTTGCAGCACCACTCCCAGACTTGGATGCGTCGCCACTTTCCGGCTTGGGAGGATCCGGGGGAGGTGCGCTCATGACGCGGGTGTCCTGGGGTGTCTTGGAGGCCGGCAGAGCTGTCCTCTGATTAGGCAACATCCCAATGAGGGGGGTTTCCTTGGAGCTCTTGTCTTTCCCGCCAGGAGCAGCCCGCCCCATGGGATCGGAGTCCGTAATGACCGGAGACGGCATCGGTGGCGTCATGCCAGCGCGTCGCATCTTCTCCTTGACAAATATCTCCTTCAGAATGTTGGCACAGTGGTCATAGTAATCATCATTGTCCTTGACGAAACTCCAGCCATTGACGTCAATGACATAACTCTTTCCGCCAGCCCGGAGGAGATCAAAACCACAAACGCGTTGGCCAAACGCTGTAGCAATCTTGCTTGCCATGGCCTTCTCCTCGTCAGTAAGGCTAGTGACATAGCGGATCTCTTTGCCGTGCGTATTTCTCCGCACAAGACCATCCACGACTGGTGATTTTCTCGTTTCAGCATGGCAATATTCAGGCCCCACCGTGTATGCCTTGACATCTTCTGCGTTGTCGACTTCCATGAATTTCTCGTAGAGAAAACTCTCTTCCGGTTGAGTGATGCACCGGGGAACGTTGAGCTCAGCAACGTATTCGGAGCTCTTGTTCCCGATCTTTCTGAACAATTTCCTCGCGCCGCCTCCTGTGCTGCTGTGAAAGTAAATTATGATGTTGTGATCCTCACCACTCGTCGGCTTCTCAACGAAAGGTTTCTTGAGCAGAGCACCGTCGACACTGAGGACATCTCCGTTGTCCACGAGCTCCACTTTTCGAGGCAGAATCATCTTTTCTGGGTCTGTAGGGGTGGGATCCAGGGCTATGCCCGTGACGTCCTTGATATGCTTCGCAATCTCGGCGGTGAGAAGACGAGGACCTCCGTCACGGCTCACCTCTAGGCGCTGGGGCGTCGGGACGCCGACTTTATCCAAGAGATAAAGGCACAGCCTCCTGTCCCACAGAATCTTCTGCATGGGCACGTCGTTGACGCAGAAGGGCTTCCGTGCCTTGGTGTAGGCGATGGCTTTGTCTAATGGGAACCCGTCGGAATAAAATGATATCAAATAATCACTTGGAAGATTCCATGCCGTTAGCAGAAGTACAGCGGGAGAATTGCACGATCCGAAATTTGAACAAATCACTTCTCGGAGCAAAACGCTCAACTTACCAGACGGGCCAGTTCTCAATGTCTAGATTTACGTCAGCGGCGCAGTGGCAGTGGCATGGGACCAGGTGGTAATTACCTTCATCCAGAATGACTTTGTCCCCAAAAATCTTGACATCAAAATCTCGATTTGCTAGGAGTCGGTTCAAGATATTCCGACTGGGTTTGCTTCTTGCCTTGACGTCCAAGGCACAGACACCAATAAGGCCCAAGGGAGCAGGCTTTGCTACAGAATCGGTTAGAGATCTGACGGTCTGACTTGAAGACAAGACAGACAAACCTTCCTCCTTGTCTTTGTAGTGGAGAGTCCGATCACTGCTGGGACTGTGGCTGCTGGCCGCCGTACTCCCGCTGAGCCTCCGTTTGGCACGACTCCTCTCTCTACCAGGCTGTGGTCTTGACGCGCTCGAGGGATCAGACCGGGGAATCTGCCCATGCCCGTGGTTCCGCTTAAGAATGTCGGACAGGTGGTGATGATGAGCTTGTTCCCGAGGAGCGAGATTTCCTCCGGCCGAGCCCTGACTGCCAGTGGTCACCGTGACATTGGATACGCCAGTGTCGCCTGGTTTGCCTGCAGGCGATGCCATGAGCCCTGATACCGAGCGGGGCGTGCCTGCTGAACCAGTGTCGGAGCCAGTCGCTGATGCCGCTGAACTCGGTACACCCCTCGCAGATGCCAAGGAGTATATCGATGAGATGCTCATACGTTTGTTGTCGTTCTCAGAGAAGGACGAGCGTGCAGAGGGCATGGCGGGGTCTGGGAGAACTCGCTCATCAAACTGTTCAGGAAAGGCACCTGGGACCAAGCGGGGGGTGTCGAGATCTTCTGTACAATCGCTGGGACGCACAATGCCTCTTAGAGAACCTGAGCTGCTCGGGCCGCTGGACTGGAGAGTATGAGAAGTACTAGGAGCTGCGTCATCGGTGTGCAAGTCGGAGGGGTTCGATTCCACCGGCGGAGGAGGGGGCATAGACAGGCTAGTCTGGTCTGCGTTGACCTCAGCGGAGGAAGACGGCGCTTGCGAGGTGCCAGAAGAACCTTCTTCAGACTTTGAGGCCTGGGCACCGGACATCTCATCGGGTGAGAGGCTAGTAGGCTCTCCAGGCGGAGGAGTAGGAGCAGCCTCTGACGGGGGAGTGTCGGACATGGTCGGCTAGGAAAATGTCGAATGATCTTGTAGGTCTCTCTGCTGGATTTTGAGCTGAAGTGGCACCACTGCGCAGTCCTCGTCGGCCACTGACCCCTCAAAAAAAAAAAATTCGCTGATCAGGATCTCAAAAGGCAGCCCTCAGTAGGACTCGAAAAGGTCTGGTGTGGTAGTCGTAACACCAAGCCGAGGGATATCTTGGTCTTTCTGAATGGTAATGACAGTCTTAGTCTCTGAGCGATGTAAAGCAAGCTGTGAGTGGAGAATCAGATATCAACATGCTGAACGCCTCCGGCTTCTGAGAGGGTCGTGGTGAAGTGATAGATGATGAAGAACAATTGTGTCGGTACGAATGAAGACAAGAGGTCTGTTCTTAAGCCTCAGAGACCTGGCATGACTAAGGTCGACAACAACCAGGGAAAGTACGTCGTCACTGAGGCAGGGAAAGTCCCTGGATGCCCTTAGCCAGGGAGTACGAAGTGGCAGTTGCAATTTTCTGTCAAGGGGGCAGCAACGACTGGCAACAAGTCTTGGTTTCTGGGATGTTTACTTAGCGTTGTCGCAGTTGAGAGACGAGGAACCACGACGTGCAGATTACTTTTCGGCGGATAGGGGAGCCCGGACTACAAGTTATAAAATGCTTGACGTCGTGTCATCAGACAGATAATGTCTGCTAAAAGTCCCGTTTGCAAGCCGCTGAATGCGTTGTCATAGTACTACATAGTGTGTACTGGCAAGGAGCAAAACATGTGAAAACTTCGGCGGGGCAGCCCCACAGATAGTGGGACTGAGAAGTCACTAGGTACTTTTGTACATTTTAGTGGCACCTAGTGATAAGATAAGCCCAGCTTCTGGCGGACGCCAGTAATTTTTACGAGGCTGAAGACAAAAAGTTTCCCAGCCCATGCGCCGTGCAAGCTCGCTCAACAGGATAACTTGGAGTTGAGAGAGAGGGCTGGTCGCAATCAAACTCTCTTTTTTTTGTAGCTAGTAATTGTTATATTAGCACGAAGAAAAGCTTCAAGATGCCTCATCAGCACCAAGAGGACGGGCCACTGGTCAAGCGGCAGAGAGTTGGTGGCCCGTCAAAATCTGCGAATACAACCTCGAGAGGCTCAAGGATCTTTGCGCCGTTCAGGGTAAGTTGGGAACCCCCCCCCCCTCTCTTCATTTTACTCCCTTCAATTGGCTCGTGATTTGGGACATGTTCAAGGAGCTAATATCTGCACGAAACAAAAGACTGTGGGATTGGTGTCGCCTACCGGTGTGCCATTTACCTCAATTCCGCAGGGCAAGACAACCTTTCAGATCACCACCTCGGTCGGCCGTTCCCTACAGACTTACGACTTGAAGCGCGGCTTAAATCTTGTCTTCATCACCCGACCACAGGCTCCTTCAGACATCACAGCCATGTACGCCTGGAAAGAGAAGGTATTCGCAGCATGGGGCGATCCTCGTCACGGAGAAAGCCAGGGCCTGTGGGTATTTCAGAGGGGCAAAAAGACCGCAGAGCTTGAGCTGCCCGGCGACCTCGACCAGCCCATACGACAGATCCTTATATTTGGCTCCTGGATAATCGGGTGCTGCCTCACGAGGGTCGAGGTATGGAAGACCACAACACTCGAGCATTATACCACATTACACACTGTCGCCTCCAAGCCAGGAGACAACGAAATCACCGGCGGTCTCTGCAATATGCCCACCTATCTGAATAAGATCTTTGTGGGACGACGTGACGGGTGGGTGGAGATCTGGAATGTTAGCACAGGCAAGCTGCTCTACACCATCCTGCCGCCCTCGCCAAAGTGCGGCGCGGCGTGCTGTCTGGAACCGACACCGGCTCTGTCCCTACTAGCCATCTCCTACTCCAATGGCCCTCTGATCATACACGATATTTTGACCGACAAGCGAGTGCTCTCGCTTATGGCCGGCACGGAGGAGGCACCAGTCACAAGCATTTCATTCAGAACCGACGGGCAAGGTGCAGGTCAAGATGGTCGCAAGGACGGCGTGATGGCAACGTCTACGAAAAAGAATGGAGATGTCACCTTCTGGGACCTCAACAAGGGCGGCAGGATGATGGGAGTTCTTCGAAGCGCCCATAATCCTCCCGCACATGAGGGCCCTGCCATTGGTGGAGGCATCAGCAAGATCGAGTTCCTGCCTGGGCAGCCCGTCATCGTCACTAGTGGCCTGGACAATTCTTTGAAGTCGTGGATTTTCGACGAGACGCCATTCTCTCCCATCCCTCGTATACTGCACTCGAGAAGCGGGCATGCAGCGCCTGTGACCTGTCTCGCGTTCCTGCCATCAGATTTCGACGGTGCTGAAGCAGGCAACAAATGGCTCATGAGCGGTGGGAAAGATCGAAGCCTGTGGGGGTGGAGTCTGCGCCGTGACGGGCAGAGCACTGAGCTGAGCCAGGGCAACATCCGCAAGAAGGCGAAGAAGATTGGTGCGCTCTCCACATCGGCTCTCAGCCACGGACCGACAACAACCCTGGATGACCTCAAGGCCCCTGAGATCACCTGCATCTCCTCATCACTGAACCGCGATGGAGGCATCGGTGCGCTACCCGGCAAGCAAGCGATCTGGCAGAAGGGCAATGTCCAGAAGAGGACAGATGCAGAACTTAGCGCCATGACTGGCTGGGAGAGTGTCGTTACAGGCCACAAGGACGATCCATATGCCCGAACATGGTTCTGGGGTCGGAAGAGAGCAGGGCGCTGGGCATTCCAGACTGGCGACGGGATGAATGTGTCAGCTGTGACCATCAGCCCGTGCGGCACATTTGCCCTCGTCGGCTCCGAGGGTGGCAGTATCGACATGTTCAACCTGCAGTCCGGCATGCATCGGCAGAGGTTTCCATCGAGGCTGACACCAGCACAAGCAAGACAACTGAAGCTGCACCAACTGAAACAGGCAGATGCGGTAAATCAGTTTCAATCCCGGTCCAAAACCACGTTTGCGCCTGGATCTGGCAAACACACCAAGCCTATCACCGGATTGGTCGTCGACTCCATGAACAAGCTGGTTGTATCTTGCTCGCTGGACGGAACTGTCAAGTTCTGGGAATTCCTGACCGGAAACCTGCTGGCGCATATCGTCTGGGGACCCACGACGAAGATTCTAGGCTGCCGATATCATGCCGCCAACGATCTCATTGCGTTCTCATGTGACGACAATACCATCCGAGTGGTAGATATCGAGACCAAGAAGACGATTCGAGAATTTTCTTGCAGCCAAAGCGCAATCAACGACTTTTGCTTTTCCAACGACGGTCGCTGGATCATCGCTGCATCTCAAGATAGTATAATACGCGTGTGGGACTTGCCCACCAGCCACCTGATCGACGCCTTCAGGCTAGAGTCGCCCTGCACAGCTCTAGCATTCTCTGCGACCGGCGAGTATCTAGCAGCTTCTAGCGAGGGCCACCTGGGCGTCAACATATGGACGAACAGGGCCGTGTTCAAGCACGTACCCACAAGACAGATTTCAGAGAAGGAGGTCGGCCAGATCTCTGGACCGACCACTTCAGGAGAGGGCGGTCAGGGCTTAGTGGAGGCGGCCTTCGAGGACGACAGCCAGGACGGCGAGGAAGAAGAAGACGGGGTAACAGCACCTGACTTAGACCAGTTGAGCACTGACATGATGACCTTGAGCCTGGTGCCCAAGAGCAGATGGCAAACGTTGCTGCATCTTGATCTGATCAAGAAGCGGAACAAACCGACAGAGGCACCCAAGGCGCCAGAGAAGGCACCATTCTTCCTGCCATCAACGAACGGCAACAAGGCTTCGGGCCTGAATGCTCTCGCGTCGACCAGGGAGGACGTCGAGTCTCAGTCGAGGATCACAAAGCTAGACTGGAGCCGATCGCAGGAGGCATTCACGGCGAAACTTCGTCGTGGTGCCATGAGCGGAGACTGTAAGTACTTCTTTCATAAAACAGCCACAAGCGGCCAGATGTGAACCACTCCGGGCTGTGTCAAGTCACTTTGTAAGCTGACCATGCCATTCCTCTCGTCCAGACAACGATTTCATTGAGCATCTCAAGTCGCTCTCGCCATCCAGCGCCGACCTCGAGCTGCGCTCCATGTCGACCGGCGAGGGTGACGACAGTGACTCCAACGAGCTGCTGCACTTCATCCGGGCCTTGACAGCCAGGTTAGTGGCGAGACGAGACTACGAGCTGACCCAGGCTTGGATGACGGTGTTCCTGCGGCTACATTTCGACCTCGTCATGGAGAGCGACGTGTTGCTCGCCGAGCTGAAGACATGGAAGGCACACCAAGGAAGGGAGAAGGATCGCCTGGATAACCTTGTTGGATATTGTGGCGGCGTGGTGGGCTTCTTGAGGAGCCCAAGAACATAACGAGTGGAAGACCTATATCGTGTTGTCCCTCCTCACCGCCTTTCGTCCCCAATGGTACTCTCTCGAAGACTACCCCAAGCACTGCAGCTGAAATAAAGAATGCTCTATCCGGGGATCTCTGGTCTATCCCATCTATGCGCTCTATAATGATCTATAAGTCTATACCAAATATTACATCGTCGTTTCATCTTGTATGACGTGGTTTCGTATCTATACTTCCTCCTTCTTCTTTGGACTAAACGGTCTCTCATCAGTCACCTCCCCCCTCTCCTCGCCCATGTCCTCCGTCGCCTGCTTCTCGACATCGGCCCGGCGGTGGTCCACACCACCACTAGGCTTATGGCTGCCCTGCGTTCCCACGCGCAGGAACGGGACAAACAGACAGCTAAGTGCCGCCAACGCGACAGACACCTGAAAGGTGCGCGTGAACTTGAGCATGGGCTGTGCCTGGCCTGCGGAAGAGCCCTCGACAGAGGTGTAGACGGCCGTGGCAATGCCGAGGGCGACGGTGCAGGAGAGGCGGATCAGAGTGTTCATTATTCCGCTCGCGAGTCCTTGTTGTTGGGGCGGGAGGGATTGCATTACGTACATCTGCAGATAAAGAGAGAGCGAGGGGGAAAATGTCAGTACGAAATCCCAAGTTTGAACCCGGTGGGGGGGGGGGGGCAAGCAACTGAATGTCTTTTCGTTTCTTTCTTTCTTTTCCCTGGAGGGGAGGGGAGGGGAAGAAACGTACATTGGCCACGTTGAATTGGAAATCCGCCCCGACAACATTCAGGATTAAAGCAGGAAATGTAAAGGCCCAGTACGAGCTGTCGGACTTCATAAAGGACAGGAGCAGGTTGGCGGCCAGGTACGACAACGCCCCGGCGGCCATGATCAGGGTATTGTTGACCTTGTGGAGGACGCTGCCGATGAGAACGTTCCAGGCCAGGCCGGCGATGACCTGCGGCAGGAGGTGGACGGCGATGCTCAGGGCGTCCCACTGTTTGATCTCCTGCATGAAGTAGGCCAGGTAGAAGGAGGTGGACTGGAATGCCATGAAGCCGAGGACTGCGACGATCATGATCTGAGAAGGAACGTTAGATCTTGTACCATTGAGGGAAAGGAAGTTTCGCTGTTGGGAAAGAGGACACCGGGGGGGGGGGGTTGAGATCACGAAATAAGCTTGACGTACGAGATTGAAATTCCTATCTTTCCAGATGAAAGGCGGCATCATGGGATTGGAAAATTTGGTCTCCCAGTACATGAAGACACCGATGAGAAGAATGCCCAGGATCAGCAGGCAGAGAGTCACTGGGGATTTCCAACCATCTGTCGGGCCCAAACTGTGCGTTGTATTAGTACTCAATGTTAGACAGCAAAAAAAATAGAATTCGGCAGGAGTAACAACAACAAGTTGTTGGTACGTACGTGATGCCAGCGGACAGCATGCCCGTCCCGAACAATGTGAGGACAGCCCCAAGCCAGTCAAACGTCTTGACAAACATTCCAAGACGCTCCTTGAAGGGCTGTCCAGGAGTGTATGCTTCGACCTTGGGTACGGCCCATAGGGCAAAGAGGAAGAACACTGCCCAGAGCATAGAGATGAAATAGAATGAAGCTCTCCACTGTTTAAGTACCCAGAGGCATTAGTAACTCGTAAGTCTCGTCAACAACATATAGACCAGAAAAGAAAGAAACAGTGACTCGAAAGGGCACAACGTACACTAAAGATTCTCGTGGCTATCCCACACGTGATGCTTCCCAGCACAAACCCGAGCGGGTTCCCCGCCGAGAACGCCGCAAAGGCCATGTTCTTCCTCTTGCTCGGCCTCCCGTACGCCTGGCCCAGAATGCCACCGGCAGGCGGGACGACCATGGCACAGCTGATGCCCAGCACGCCCAGGACAATGTCCATCCAGAAGGGGTTCTGCGCAAAGCCCAGCAGCAGGACAAAGACGGCGAAGGAGCCCATGCCGGCCAAGAACACCAGCTTGCGGCCCAGCAGGTCGGACAGCTGGCCGACGGCGAGCTGGAAGGCGCCTGCGGTCAGGGTAGAGGCGGCGGCGATCCAGACGATCTGCGACTGCGTCATGTGCAGGTCGGCACCGATGGAGGCGGTCACGATGGACGAGGCCCCGACGAGGAAGGTCGTCGTGGACATGGCGATGGTCGCCTGTGCCACGAACGAGACCTCCTGGAACGTGTTCTTGAAGCATGCTGGCCTCCGCCCGATGTCCTGGACCAGGGACTGCACGCGAGAGAGCGTGTGGCTGAGGTGGCTCTGGTGGCGATGGAGGTCGTCGCCGCCGTCGCCGTCGTCGTCGGCGTGATCATCATGTTGCTGATGGTGGCGAGGCTGCGAAGAAGAAGAGGAGACAGGCATGATGATGTTGTCGTTGTTGTTTGTGTTGCTGTCGTCGTCGGTCTCATCTTTCGGGTTGAAGGCGTACTGGGACGGTGGCGTGATGGTGCCATCCTCGCCTCCGGAGTAGTCATCGACGCTCTTCTCCGTCTTCCTCGCGTCGGCCATGATGAAGAGGGAGTGAAGAGAAGATTGGGGAAATCTCTACTTCATAGTACTGCTACACACGCACATGCACATACGCATAGAAGAGTTAAAAGAAACAAAGCCAGGGAGAGCCGTGGTGTTGAGAAATCTAGGTGTCCACCTTTTCGCCATCTTATCTCTAACGGGATGTGGGAGAGGATGCAGTCGACGATGGATCAGCAGTGGGTCGACCGATTTGTCTTTCGTTGAAAGGGATAACTCCCGTGTTCCGCCGAGTCGGTCGTTTTTGTTTGTCTCCGCCGATTCTCTCTCTATTTCTTCTTTCCTTGTGAGACAAAAAGACATAAAGCATTGGAGACCCCCATTACTCATTTGGCCGACAATTATCGCTCACACGCTGGTAGCAGGCTTGCAAAGCTGATTTGTGCTCTTTTCGCCACTGCCCTGCTCTGAACTCAAAATTGTGAGGTCTGGCATTCCCCCCTCCGCCGTCTTGACCATGTTCCGTTAATCCGTATTTCCGAAAATTGGCACCGCGAGGGAAAGAAAGAAAGAACCTAAAATCTCATTTCTCTCCATTGCACCAAACAGAGGAGACCTCTCTCATAGGCTGTCTCACTCTTTGCCAGACAGAGGAGACCTCTCTCACAGGCTGTCTCACTCTTTGGCGCATACTCAATCCTAAGATCTCATAGGACTCTCTCGAACATGTGTGCTACTTACTTACTAAGTACTTGGATGTAACCCCCGCCTCTAGGGCCGGTCAAGGTCTCATCTTAGGCATACATGTGGCCTTGTTCAGCCCCAATGACAACAATCCAGCAAAAAGCCTTTACTTCCAAGGTTCGCACATGGTGGAGAAAGAGGAAGGAAAGAAAGAAAAATATGTCCAATGCAGATGGTATCCAAGTATACTTGCTCGCAATAACACCAACACAATTCTTGGTCCTCGCAAAAGGAGCTCTCACTCCTCACCAAGGCGGATGTTGAGAAAGAGCATAAATTGCTCCAAAGCACCTCTGAAAATGCGACAGACACATACTTACAAATTCCCTCATTCTGAATTGTCCAAGCAAATTTTTTTTGTTTTATTTCGAGGGATCGATCCATTATGGACACCCACACACAGAGGGAGAAAGAGAGACAGAGATAGAAAAGTCTCATCAAACCGACCACAACAACAAAAATGATTGTTACACCCATCTATGACTGACCGACTGCGTGACTAGGATCTTTTCCTTCTTCTTTTCATGTTATGCGCAGCTGACATGTGACAACTCAGATGCGACGCGCCATGGCAACACACCTTATACACGCACACATATACATAACGGGCCGATGCGCATAAACGTTCGGCTCGATGAAGCGAGTAAGTGGAGCGCCCCTACCTGGCAGGTTTGGGACGGTGGACACTCGCAATTCCCTCTCGACCTCCACCCGAACCTCAACCCTCGGACGGCACGCCCAGAGCAAGCATTTACGCGCATAGAAAAGTCAGGTTTCAGATCATCTGGAGTTCAGACGGGATCATCAGCCGACCGGGTGATCAGCTGAGGGGACCTGTCCTGGAAGCGACAGCCGGACATGCATGCAGTTCAAGCTTCTTCTGTCCATTCCCCTCTTCCTCCGTCTGATGAGCACCCACAATCTATCTGCCCTTGTGCAGTGGGCGGCAAGGCAAGACAAGGCAGCCACACTGAAATAAACTGAACTGAACTGGCAATCAAACGTTGGATTTCGACCTGCATACCCGCATCAAAGCCGGGTCTAGAGCGTGCCGACCGGTTTCCTGGCTCACACCGGTACAATATGTATGTATGTATGTATGAAAGAGGGAGGGAGGGGAGACGGTGCAGCCGGAGAGATCTGGTCTGGGGTGCATGCAGGATGCCTCCGCTCGAGAATCATCTCATGTGAATGATTTTCGTCTGAGCATGGGAATGTCAAGCGTGTGTGTGTGCGTGTGATGGTGTGATGTGTTGTGTAAGGGGCTCGCGGCCAACATCAGGCGAACTTCCTTGGTCGCCACTGTTCGGACGGTTCCATCATCATCAAGCGAGTTAAGGTTTCAAACCTACTTAGCCATCCGAATTCCGTCCCCCGTCAAACCTGACAGCTGTGGCAGGGCGGGGGAAGGGTCCCAAATGGGGACATCGGCCCGCGCTCGCAGTCGATCACATCAAGGGAATCGAACAGAGACGAAGAAGAAGAAAAGGAAAGAATCCAAAAAGGAAAAGGAAAAGGAAGAGAAAGAAGGACAAGCGCCGACGTCAGATCGGGTTCAACCCTCCCTTCAAAATGCGGACGCTTGCGATCCGGTGTCAACAAGCACCATCTGGAGCGCCCCGCCCCCGCCCCCTCCCCCCCCTCCTTTCCCTTTTTCTCTGAGGCAAACACACGTTTATGCTGCTGCTGCAGCAGCCAATGGCCCAGTAAGGACCTTTCAATTTCGAATTTGGGAACACTCTTGGTGGGGATGGGAATATCTAGGAACAAGAACTCACTCGACACGAGCTGGAAAGGCGGCCCATCTCCCGGGCCCCCTTCACGTCAGTGAGCGCCGAGCTACAAACAAGCAGGCTGTCACTGGCTGTGTCGCAATTAGAAGACTTTGGTACTCTGGGTAACATTCCGGGGCCAGCCTGACCTTGAAAGCTGCACGGGTGACCGTGTTTAATCAATGGGAACCAGACTTTGAGACCAGCTGGCACCGTACACAGAAGTGGAATCATCGCGAGTCGATCCGCGCGCCACGCTTATCCGCCCCAGCCAGGAAAGACAAGCGAGCAAGCAGGGGGTTTGCCCTTCTTCTTTCTTCTTCTTCTCTCCCTGTTTGCTTCTTCTCTGGTACTCTCCACCGGTTCTTCGTCAGGGTATAGAGCAGCTGCTAAGCTCTCTTTCAAGGCAGGGCCTCTCGGTGACAAGCGAGCCCTGCGACGCGTACGTTTCTTGGGCAGCTTTCTGGCATATCAGCCCTTGCGAAAAGTGATGTCTATATTGAGCCAGGTTCGGCCTGATCCTTGAACAGTGCCACGTGGTGGAAGACCAACCGCAGTGACATAGTAGAGCGAGAGCATCTGGGGAAAGACTGCTGCCAGAGGCAACTGGACCATGGTAGGATGTCAAGTTTACGCCTAAGTTTCAGAAAGACGGTCAACCCAAGAGGGGCGCGTTGATTTGTCGCACGCCCGTTGAAGGAGGGACCTCGCCTAACCTGCCACGCAAAGCTGGTCGGTCAACGCAGTTCTACTAGCCATGCCCCTTCAAGAGGCTTGGATCCATATGCAGGTCGAAAGCGTCGTTCTTTGTATCCATCCTTCATATACGAGATTCGAGCTGGTTGCCTGACTTGTCGGAGGCCATTTGTGCTCACCGGATCGGTTGATAACGTGATGATCAAGACGATGAGATGCCCCTTCTGGAACCAATAATATGAGTGAGGCCCAGCTGTGCCATGAGGATTGGAAGTTTCGGCCCGCCCACCGTGGTCAACTGCTCTACGCAGAAGAATGTGCCATGAGCTGGGCAGCGCAGGATGCAGCATCAGCTGTGGGCGCATCACACCGCATGGCGCTTCGACTGCTCGGCATTTCCGCAGTGGTCATACCCTGGATCGGAAGAGCCTGTCCTGTCCAGCCTTTTCTGCAAGCAGGGAACGTCATGGTCGTCAATGGGGGGCTTTGTGGCGGATTGTCTCAGTTGCGTGGCGTTTTTATGTGTGTGGTGGCCCCGAGGCCGGGGGTCTCAGAACTTGTGCACTTCTTCTGATAGCAAAAGCAGAATTTGCAAGTTTCAACTCGAATCTTGGCAGCTTGGAAAGACTGTATTTCTGAGTGAGAGCTTGAGCATGCCCGGGGCCTCCGCTCATGAATTTTGCCCCGGCGTTTCAGCTCGAGGCCGATGATCAGCCGCCCATCTATGCTTCTGGGGAACCTGAGGGGCCTCGCTGGTTGGTCTGTCCTGTGGGCGTCAAGCACATTCGCCTGGTTCGGTACTGTACACAGCAACCAAGGTTCATTATCACCATGGGAAGGAAAGCGGGGAGGAGGGAGCCGATGGCGCGCCACCCCGCCCTTGCCTGGCGACCAAGAGATGTTGGAAGACATGTCTCTTGTCGCGAACATTTTGGTTATGGGAGAACTGGAACCCAATCAGTACCCCTCGATCTGTATGCACCTGCGCAAGCGTCCATCCTTCGCACGAGGGCGATGCCAAACAAGGCTGCCCCAGGCACGGCGGCGCGGCAGGACAACCCAGCAAACAAGGCATGGTGTCTGACGAGCTGATGAGGTAATGAGGAAGCAGAACGGCACAGTACCACGGCCGCTGACCAGAGACTTGGTCATCTCCTTCACACCCGACCGGAGACCGAAAAAAGGCCGTCAGCTGGTCCTCGAACACGATACTGGGATGGCTCCTCCCTGAATCTCTCGTGCCCATCCAGAACATGGCAAGCGCAGAGATCCACAGTGGTTCGGTGAAGATGCTTTTGGTTTTTGTGGTTAAGATGGACAGCTGATTGAAAAGGCCATGGGGCCCAGGATGGAAGCACCCTGGAAGCAAAGCAACAGATAAACATGTAGTGGCGCCCCAGTCACCGGTTGACCAGCCAGCCTGTCAGCCTGAGCAACTAGACACAGTAGCCAGGTTGAACAACAGGCACAGCACCCTCTCGAGGTAGATTGGCCTGCAAGATTAATGAGCAATCAGGCATGAGGCACGGCCTAGCTCAGGTACCAGCTTCCAGATGCCCACGTGGCGCCTGTCAAGCACAGTTCTGCCACCTTCTGCGTTGGTGCCTTCTCCTGCACATTCGCAATATTCAGATCGACGGGTATATCGCCGTGTAAAAGCACTTGCAGAGGTCGCACCCCACAAAACCACCCAAACCAATAGGTGGAAGACCATCCTTCCTCCCGATAATCAAAAAAGTGTAAGACAATACTTTTTGCGGTCTCTCTCTTTCGGGGAGGATGTCAGTATAAACTTAGGATACTGCACTGAATTCGCGGTTGGACTGGGGGCAGGTCAGAAGCAAGATCTGCAAGCTGGTGACGCGCCACAGTAGATCAGGTCCAAGGTATAATTTAGCTTACATTTCTCTGAGTCCGGGGAAGAGGAGCCCATGTAACTGGTCCCATTCCTTTTCGAAAGCGTGTTGCCTGTTGGTTGCCTCAAGATGGTTGTACACACCATGGCACAGCCCGCACGTTGAAGTGCCCACTGTGCAGCTAAACAAGGAAAGAAAGAAAAAGAAGATTAATTGTAGTGGATCAGCAGCTTCAGCATATACCCCTTGCAGAGACTCGAGCATTGATTTGAAAACCCATGACCAATGACAGAAGGGATGCGAGGCGCCTTCGTCCCATCACGCCAGAGCGCGCATCCCTGGTCTCCAAGGCAGATCATTGTAGTTATCATTGGACGAAGAAGACGACAAGCCTCGTCTCTTGCTCCACGGCACATCGACAATGAGATCTCGAGCCACTTGACGGGGATGCTGCAGCCATCCCCCCAGAGCGTGGAAATTGGGAAAGATCAAAAGAAAAAGCCTGGGGTTGCCCTGCTCCTCGCTGCCGCAAGACGTTGGGCCTAGCAAGCCTGCTACCATTGTAGTAAAGTGTCGCGAAGATCCTCTTCAAGGACCATGGCGGCCTGTTCTCGCTCCAACAATTGCTATTGGCTCCTTGGGCCTGCTGCGGGCTTTGGTGGGTGTAGTGCTTCTGAAGGGTCATCTAGTTAGCTAATGACCATAGCAACTCCGACTTCGACTCAGGCCGTCACTAGCGAGTCGTCAGCCGGAGTTTTAGCGGTCTGGCAAGCAAGGCCCTGAGAAGGGCCCTGGACAGAGGTGCTGACACCCCGCTTAGCACAATGCTTGGCAAAGTATAGGCACTATGATTTTCGGCAACGGTGAGCCCGCAGTGACCTGTTTGGGGGTGGATATGCCGGCCGAAGGTGGGCCTCGACGTCCAGGCGCGTTAAAGACCGCTGAACCTTTTGTGCGATGAGGTGCTCCTGTTGGGAAGAATTAGGGCTGTCATATTTGTGTGTGTGCATTGTCAATGCATCACTCGCAGTCCTTGCGACAAGACATAGTCTCGCCCATACCAACAAGATCGGGATCCGACCTGAGTATCTAGAAGACGGCCACATGCCGTGGCACAATCGGGTCCCGTCACCGTCTGTCTCACCACGGAAAATCAGAAGAGCTAATGGAAGGCGGCTCGAGAACCAAATCGTACAAGAGTTAAGGAACATCTGTGGGGCCCCGCGCGCAGATCTCATTCGAGCCCCAGATGGACCCCCCCCCGGCGGGTCTTTTTGAAGCTGTGACAAGCTGTGACGAGACAAGACGCTTGGGTTAAACCCGTGGTTCAGTTCTCTAGGTAATCTTCAAGATCAGGGACAACGTCAATGCAATGCCTAACCAGAGTGGGGGAAGCGAGAAGATGGTAGACTTCGCTTGGGAATTCGTTGCTGGTGGGGGAAGGAGGTTTGGTGTGGCGGCGGGAGAGGGGGAACCGGTGCGATTTGGATGGGGGAAAAAATCAAACCAAAAAAAAACAAGGGAATTTGACGAACCGAGGCTGATGGAAGTTGAGGCTGAAGGCATAGGGGCGGCGGTCGATCCAAGGCTAGCTGGAAGGCGCGAACAACAGTGGGAAGGCCACAGAGAGAAGGGCCGGTACTGAGGTACAAGGATATACAGAGTTATACTCTGGCCACGAGGTACTTTGGTACGTACTGTCATAATGAGACTCTACTTGTATTCCCTCTATACAATGACAGACTGGTTGGTATCACAATTCATTGCTCTTATTGCTGTTACTAGCTGGGAGTTGAGCCATCCCAGTCCTCGTTTTTCCTCCTTTCTTTCTTGCCACCTTGTTGCCTTCATAAAGCCTGCATGCTTCCAATACATGCACTGTATCTTCACAGCACTGCTCTCAAGATGCGACGTGACGTCGCGGTTTCTCGTCCAATCGCCCCAGTCACCGAGGCCTGCATGGCCTGCATGGCTCTGACCATAGACCATCTTCCCACTGCGTACTAGTAAGGACCGTACTATGGTACTCACCATGGTGCTGCTGTGTGTACTATAGTGCATGGCAAACCATGCAGCAGCAGTCTTGTCGGACCCACAGAAACCAGTTGCGGGGAGCCCTGGCCTGCAATCCGTGCCGCGTCCACCACTATTGCAACCTCATCTCCTCACCAAGCCTGGCATTGCCTGGCCACTCCCTCGCTCTCTTCTTCCCCAACCCCGCGGGGACGACTCCGAACATGGACTGGTCGCCCACCTGGGGTCGAAATCAAGCCGAGTGCCCCCCTCTTGACCGCCATCTCCACCTTTCGTGGCTGGGGTCGAATTCGACCACCGTTCGTTCGTTCGCGTGTCGTGACCGTCAGGCGCTACCGCCCCGCCCTCTTGCTCCTCTCAGAGCAGGAAGAGAAGGGGGAGGAGGGAAGCGGAGGTCTTGACAGAAGGGATGAATCCCATCTCCAACGCCGTACCTTCGCCCTTGACCGAGCGGCCGGGCCGGTATTAGCAAATGCGGGGCAGAGGAAAAACGTTTTTTTCTTTCTCCATCCTCTTCTCTATTTCGTTTCAAGGTCGGTTGACTTCACCTCTGCTGTGCAGTGCGGTGCATGTGTTATAGGGTCCCGAGTACGGAGCACCCAAGCACACACAAAAGGATTTGCTTGTTGGGCCAGACAGAGTTCGAGGTCGCCCACAATGCTGCAGCATCTTTCTCCACCTCCAAATCCTCAACTTTGGTCTCGTCAAAACACCCCAGTCGACTGCAGTGACTGCTGACGGGGAACCTGCTGGCATGGATTTTCCCAATCATGCAGCAGTAGCCACCTGCAGGATACGGAACCTGCTCGCAATTGTACATTGGGCACGGTTAGAGGGGGGCAGGGGCGCTCTTTCCTTCTGTCCATATCGCAAGGCACGGCAGAGGAAGGGACGAAACAGGAAGAACAATAAGAAAGGGAAGGAGGGGGTGGACACACTACTATGCGGCGGCTAGGTATTTCCCAGCATGATCTGCCTCCCAGGCCCGTTAATCTAGACGAACCCTGCTTGGGTCTTGGCTCAGGCTCAGGCCGGAGCTTTCGAGCGAGGAGGAGAACTGGTCTCTATGCCCTTCTGGATCCCTCCTTCGTCCGTGGTGTCGACTATCCCGGCTAGTCTCTCGGCCCCTTGACGGCGATGAACCATACTTTTTTTCTGGTTGCTCTCCAGGCCTCTTCTTCCTTAGTAAATAGTCTTATACTTCCATCCCACCATCTTTCCACTGCTATAGCTTATTTGCCTCCCCTGTCCACACACACTTCATCATCACTCTCTCTGGATCTGCTACTGATTACCAGATACCTTCGATCTCACACTCACGTCCTCGTTCGCCCAACCAACCAAACCCACCTTCTTCTGGCGTGACGCCAGTTTCTCGCCCTCGCCCTCGCCCACGCCCATGCTCACACCCGGCCGCCCGCCACAAAGCCCTGGTCCTTCCCGTCGCCCGGCAGACTTATATCGCCCCCTGCCAATATATCTCATTGTCTCGATTCACACATTTGCTACGCCCACACACATCCATTCCCCGTTGCTGTGGGGTCGATCCCCATGTCACCCCGTCTTTGGGCTTCTGGGCCATCGCTTCCGCTGCTGACCTCCACCTCGCCTGCCACAACGGAATACGCTGCATGACGTTCTTTCTCCGTGCCTGTCGCAGAGACGTGTGCTAAAAGGATAACCGCCGCGACTACTGACACACTCCACTGCCAATCTGTGGTCATCCTCGAAGTCGCTCACCTGTTCACTTCTCACTCGCTCGCCTGCCTCCCCCCGGATTGAACTGTCCGTAACATTGATAGGGACACACAATCTCTCTCGACCTGGTCCTGCGTCCACGGTTTGTTCCGGTTCCTCGTGAAGCCGGAGCCCAATTGAGTCACCGGGCGAACGTTACGAAAGGCTTGGGAGGAGGAGGAAGAAGAGGAGGAGGAGACGAAGAAGAACGAGAAGAAGAAGTGCACTTACTGACCAGCCACACGAACAAAACAACAAACGATCGAATCAGACTTTTACTTCTCCAAGTCCGGTACGGCAAATTCCTACCTCCAGATTCGTGTCCACAGTTGCCCCGTTTTCTCAGGTAGGTAGGCCCCAAAGAAAGAGTCTCGCCTCTCACACGGCATGTCGTATGCTCTTCCATATTATGCAAGGCCCTGTAGTACGGGGTGCACCACCCCCGCATGCCTTCTCCCCCGGATTCACATTTTTGTTCATGCCGGTAGGCTTCGTCCGAACCTGATGATCATCTAGGATCGTTCGATGAGCCGACAGAGAGAATAAGGGACGGCAAGAAAAACATTGTCTGGTGGTTTGGCGGCTGCTGTTGGTTGCCTCGAAGTCGGGTCGGTCAGCTCTGCATGCTTCCCACACACCTCCTCTTAGTCTCAGACACCCTGCCTCACGCTACCGAACTTTTTGCATCTGCCAGACCACTGCAGAGAGGTTGCTAACATCAAATCTTACGAGGAACCTAGCCAGGTCTCTGGGGCTGCCATTATATATGAGGTCAATCTACTTGGTCCTAGTATCGAAAGCGTGATCCTCGGTTGTCAGAAGAGATAAGACAAACACTGAGGCAGCCTCAGTTGCAATAACGACGACGAAGACAACGACGACCAGACGCGCACACACGGTTCACAATCTGCCCAAGATCATGCTCAAGCACCATCGAGGGCTCTCGACTTAACTCAAGATCTTACTTAGCTGGCTCGTGTGATCTTGAGCGAAAGGGCACACAGTCTCGTATAAGTCACCCTGCCACCAAAGTTTCTATTCCTTATCACCTTCATCATGTTGTCCAATCCTCTCCACCGTTTCTCACCGTACCACTCCCTACCCTCGTCGGGTCTATTGTCCAACAGTCATGTGGCCCAAAATCATATTCCACACGCCAGCCTCGAGGGTCTGCCGCAGGGGCCACATTATGCCCTGCAACACCTACAACAGCATGTCGGAGCTCACAGTTCGCACCTCCAGCGCTCTGGTCCACAGGGCAAGCAAAGACAGCACCCATATAGAACAGGCGGTGGGAGATCAGCTAGCGTCAGTGGTCCGGTGCGGCGGAGGATATCGCGAGCTTGTGACCAGTGCAACCAGCTTCGGACAAAGTGCGATGGACAGCATCCTTGCGCTCACTGCATAGGTAAGCTCTGCTTTACTCTCCCGTCTCTACAGTCCAAAAGTCGAGGCCAGGCTCGAAGGCTAAGCAGCAGCAGAATTTGGCCTCGGATGCGAGTACCAAAGAGAGAGGAAGAAAAGAGGCAAAGCATCTCGAAAAGACCTCGCCCAGCAGGCTGCTGCTCGAGCTGCGGCTGCGCAAGGGGATCGCAAGTCGTTGAGTCCTGGACCAGAGACCAGCAAGCCCAACGATCGCCCAGACGCAAAGACAGCCTCTTCAACTATCGCAAATGAGAGGCGAGCAAGCGAGACAAGAGGCGAAGACGGCCTGCAGGATGGAGAGCGCTCATCAAGTATGGACAGCGCGCCAGAGCTGGCCACGCATGCAACACAGATAGCCGGCCATCCTGGGATCCTGGATGGCAATGAGCTCGACGAGCAGCCGACCTTCGACCCTAATAACTATGCCGGCGTCCATCACGCATACGACGGCCAGGCCATGGAGACGCACATGATGAACCCAGGAGGCCATCATGTCTATGGCCCGAACCAGAGTGCAATCACAACTTATCCCGATCTGGCGTATGGAATGCAACCACAGCCAGCATCAGGCTTTACACCAAGCCCGAATACCTTTCGAATGACAACGAGTCCCCTGAGTGCCTATCCGATAGCTGGGGATGGTGCCTCTCCTGGCTGGATGAATATGCCCTCTCCACCCCGACAATACGCTACACATATCCCAGCGCCCAATTTCCATAATTCACAACTTCGATATCCCGTCTTGGAACCTTTGGTTCCCCACTTGGGAAATATCCTGCCGTTGCCGCTTGCCTGCGATCTGATCGACGTTTATTTTTCGAGCTCCTCGTCCGCGCAGATGCACCCCATGTCGCCTTACGTTCTGGGCTGTGTCTTTCGCAAGCGCTCCTTTTTACACCCCTCCAGGCCGCGGAGATGCCAGCCTGCCCTGCTGGCAAGCATGCTCTGGGTAGCGGCCCAGACCAGTGATGCCTCCCTGCTAACCAGCATTCCTTCTGCCCGTGGCAAGATCTGCCAGAAGTTGCTGGAGTTGACCGTCAATCTCCTCAGGCCACTAATTCACACACCTGCAGAAGATGCATCTGCCATCTCGAGCCCAGGGGCCATTGACGGCGTTGCTCTGGGCGGCCTGGGCGTTGCCCTGCCCGGCACGATCACCCTGGAGGCGCTGACCAGCGAGACGGGTCCATTCGGTGCCGCAGGTACCGTAGATGACGTAGTCACATACATACATCTGGCGACGGTGGTCTCGGCAAGTGAATACAAGGGAGCCAGTCTTCGTTGGTGGAATGCCGCGTGGTCTCTGGCGCGTGAACTCAGGCTAGGCAGAGAGCTGCCACGATCCATGAGCGCGCCCGATCCAGAGAGCGAGGGTGCCGATGGCCAGCCCGACATCCCGGGCCTGGTGACCGAGGAAGAGCGTGAAGAAAGGCGGAGGGTCTGGTGGCTCGTCTACATTGTAGATCGCCACCTGGCGCTCTGCTACAACCGCCCGCTGTTCCTGCTCGACATCGAGTGCGATGGGCTCCTGCAGCCACTGGACGACACGGCCTACCAGAACGCCGAGTTCAACCCGCAGGTGCAGATGACCGACCCCAACGTGATGGCCTCGGATCCTTCTGCCCAGGCGCAAAGGCGGGCAAGAGGGCCTACGTTTGAGTGCAGTGGCCACAGCATCTACGGCTACTTTTTACCGCTGATGGCGATCTTGGGTGAAATCGTCGACCTCAACCATGCACGCAACCATCCACGATTCGGCGTCGGCTTTAGATCCGCACGGGAGTTCGATGAGCAGGCGATGGAGATCCGACGGCACCTCGAAGTCTATGAACAAAGCCTGAAGAGATTTGCCCAGCGCAACCTGAGCGCAAACAATAACAATAACAACAAACAGACATCGGAGGATCAGGAGGATAGCAGCCTCAACAACGAGGGCCACGGCCCGACTGACATGGGCACGCCTTCAGTACAATCTGTTCACAGCGTCCTCACGAGCGTCAGCCGGTTGAGCGAGTCTGAAATCCAGACACGCATCGTCATGGCCTATGGCACGCATGTCATGCACGTGCTGCACATTCTCCTTACAGGCAAATGGGATCCCATCAACCTCCTCGACGACATCGACCTGTGGATCAGCTCCCAGGGCTTTATTACAGCCACTGGCCACGCCGTCTCCGCTGCAGAGGCCATAGGCCACATCCTCGAGTATGACCCAGGCTTGGAATTCATGCCTTTCTTCTTTGGCATCTATCTTCTCCAGGGATCCTTCTTGTTGTTGTTGATCGCCGATAAACTGCAGAGCGAGGCGTCCCCGAGTGTTGTCAAGGCTTGCGAGACCATCATCAGGGCTCATGAGGCTTGTGTGGTGACGCTCAATACTGAGTATCAGGTCAGCCAGCAACGTTTTTCTCTCCCCCACCCCCAACCTTCTCTTCCTCTCTACTTTGATGACATCATGGTTTTTTTTAAGTATAATCATACTGACTTTTGCATTTTCGCCTTCTCCAATAGCGAAACTTCAGCAGGGTCATGCGAAGTGCCCTCGCTCAAGTCCGCGGCCGCGTACCAGAGGACCTTGGCGAGCAACACCAGCGTCGTCGCGAGCTGCTTGCACTATACCGCTGGACCGGCGACGGGACTGGCCTGGCCCTCTGACGATAGTCTCCGTGTAGTCTACCACACGCACAATATTCCACGCAGTCTTGCAACATCTGTCTGACTTGTGGTTAACTTCAAATACAACATGTTTGGGAGACACAAAATTTCAGGAGGGAGACTCCAACTTTCTTTGGGGTGCATTTCGGACCAAGGGAGGGGGGACACAAAAGAAATACTGTTGAATTTTAGGCTACATAGGAGATTGTTTTGGTAGTGGTCTGTTGATGTCAACTCATGCATTGAGTCCATGGGTTGGCTTACCAAGAGTGCAGCACATACCCTTTTCTACCGCCTCCGCTTTATATTCTTTCTTTTCTTCTCTCTTCTCTCTTTTCTGTGGTTTTTCTGGTTTGCTTGTTCTTCTTTCCCTTCTATGGAGTGTAGGAGGGGAACATGGCCAGCGGTCGTTGGGCTGCGAGATAATACCACTGACGCAATAGCTTTTTCCAGTTCTTCTTTTCTTTCTTCCTTTCTGATCTTGAACATATCAACTTAGCCAAAATACTAGTTATATTTGAAGATTTCCCCCCACACATTCTCAGCACTATTATGCAGATGTCGTGAGTCTGATGAGATGCCCGACATCCAGAAGACATCTACATAGCTGCCATGAATGTGTCCATCCACTCAAAAGGCACAGTTAGCTCAGGCGATCGCTCCGCTATGTTTTAGTAGTTGGACTGTAAGCGGAGCCTCGTCTTGTCGCGGTGCGAAATTAAGCTCTCTCGACTGGAAACTTCCTCAAACCCCCTCCCAGACAAGAAATCGAAACAGCTGTCTTGTTTTTCCCAAGACATATCGATGGACACTCAAAAACCGCAGTTCATAGCCTTCAGGATCATAATTCAAAATTCAGCAAGTCACTCCGCAAGTGATCCTCATCCCCTTTGCATAAAGACTCCATGAATCATCCTCTCACACCTACTCCCTAGCTAGGCCTCGGGGACCCAGGGCTGGGGATCACTTGCTAACTCCACAGCCTTGCCCCGAGAGCCCATCAGCTCTGCCCTCGTATCCAAGCTACCCGGCATCTCCGAGGTGCCCCCGTAGCTAGATCCTGCCAGCGCCCATCTGTTGCTGTCCTCCTTGTTGCTGCTATCACCTGTGCCGGGCGGCGGGAAAGCCAGAAGATGACGCCTGCGCCTCCTGCGGAAGAACCACCAGCCAAGAACGCTCAGCACGATGATGGCGAGCACCGCGGCGGCGACGCCGATTCCTGCTGCGGCTGCAGTGGATATACCGGGGGAGGGGGAGTGCGTGTTATTAGGTGGTGCTGAGGATGAGGCTGTCGAGGAGCCTGTTGTCGTTGTGCTGGTTGGAATTGGCTATGGCGGCACAGTCAGATGCGAAGGGTACCCCTCTCTCTCTCCCTCTCTCCCCCCACCCCCCATTTCTTGAAAATTGACAGATCTTCAACTTACATAATACGTCGAATAGTCATAATTATTGATAGGGCTCATCTCTTGAAAGGTAAACTGCTGCCCGGTCTGCGGCGCGGTGATATTCGAGTCCATGTCCAGCCCAAACTTAGAGTCCGTATCAGACGTAAAGTCCACATTCAGCCGCCAGTTCGACCCATTGGCCAGGTTGTAAAGATAATACGACCCGTCTCCCCACGGCTCGATCTGCCAGAAGACGGACGCGTCCGCGACGGTATGATACGCCACGATGGGCGTCATGGCGTGCCCGGTCGTGGCATCTGCGGTGACCTCGCCATCGTTCGCCGACGTAGTCGCAAGGTACGAGTGGGGTCCGCTGTCCAGGGACCGCAAGATGTAGGTCATGGCCGTGGTGTTGTAGTTATAGATCTGCCATAGCTCCCCTCTCGTGCTGGCGTTGGTGGTAGCGAAGAAGACGGAGCCCTTGGTATCGTTGTCTAGGTAGAGAGGGGTCGAGCTCAGAGACTGGCCGGCTTGCTTTGTCACGTTGACCCGGTACCAGGCATTCTGGTTGAATGTGAGGGATCCCATGGTCTTGTGCTTTCTCTTTCTTCCCTTTTCTTCTTCTTCCCCTTCTTCTTCTCTTGAGGCTGGCAATGAAAATGAGCTCAGGGAGAGGAATGGGTACATGGGCTTTGGTGGCTCATGGTAGTCGTTATGGGGGAAGGGAGGGGTGGGCGACCATTTTGCTTTTTAAGAATGAACAGTCCAGAGAGAGAGAGAGAGCCTGTGAAAGGGAAAAGTGGGAATGATAAGGAAGAGAGAGAGAGAGCGAGAGAGAACGAAAGAAAGAAATTGGAAGAAAGAGAGAAGGAAGCACAAAAACGAGGTGAGTGCACCAGGGAGCGCCGCCCGTGAGACAGTAGAGTCGCCCCCGGTGGGGTGATGCATCAAGTTATCTTTTTCTCCTGCTGTAAGTATGCAGGTCAGCATCATGGTATTTGGGTCTCAGAATGCATGTTTACCGCGCATCTGTGAGATTGGTTTGGATTCTCGTGTAACTCAAGCATGCCTAATGCTCAAGGTCCTTTTGCCTCCCGCTGACAGCCTTGTTGTAGGTGGAACCTATCCTCGCGAGGGCACCTTGTCGGGCTCTGTATTATTCGTGGCTTTTTGTGGTGGAGTATCTGGAGTCTGTCCCGATACTTTTTGCCCCAGGAAGAAGCCTTCATGGTAGATCATGACTGGATCGCCAAAATCCCACAAGGCTTCCACGCAACATGAATGGTTGACTGTTCATGAACTTCCCTGCGGGTTTCATTGGCCGCTGGGTTCCAAGGTTGCATATGTTCGCCACCTCGTCTCGGCTGCCTTCCCAGGCCAGCTGCGCGGACAACAACATGTCCTAAGGAGGCCATATTAGGAAAATGCAGGTCTGCTGCAGGTCTGACACTGCATGAAAGACCCACGCAGTGAGTCAAGAGAACTGGCCCCTGGTTGTTTTGAAACAGCCACAACAGGACCTCACATTGCGTGGGGTCGGTTTTTGGTTGTTTTTCTGGCGGTGGCAATGGGATCGTAATCTAGAGAAGCGTTGGAGGAGCGTTGGGTTGCGTGTCCGAATTCGAAGTCGTATGACGGGTCGAGCCGATGGAGCTGACCTGCTCACACGGCGAGGCCCAATCCGGCAACTCGGACTCTTGTAGAGCTGAATGATCTTCATTGCAATTACTCTGAAATATTTGAACTGTGCAACTATATTCTCAAGGCTGAGTGAGTGGTTTTGGTCTGCTCACATCAACCGTATATACTCTGTCGAATTATCCACCTGGGCATAAGAAATTGAGTCGACCTGGATCCGAAGTGAGTAACATGGTTTTTTTTCTCTTCAATTTTCTTGGGGTGTGCTGTTTTTTCCCTTCAAAATCGAGGATTACCTGATCTTGAGTACTTGTCGAATGCTTCGTAAGTGGAATTCGGTGAGACATGCATACACAAAGGCTCCATGGCGCAGTCCCCAGCACTTCAGCATAATGAGCAGTACACGAAAGACGGTGAGAGTAGCCAAGCGTCTGCGTATTTACTCTTCATCGTCAAAGGTGCTCAGCGGAATCGAGCACGAGACAGCAAAGTTGGGCATGTCCACAACCTCGGTCATTCGCAAGCTCGCGGCCACACTCGCCAGCATATAGCCCTCTTCCCTGGCCAGCCCTTTCTCCTTCTCCAGCCAGTCGATCAAGCCCCTGAGGGCCATCCTCGCGGCTTTCCTCGGGTCTGAGTGGATGCCCAGCGCGGCGTAGGTGCCCTTGAGGTCATCTTCAGCGACCTCGCCCGACCGCGGCGGCGTGGTGTAGTGCGGACACTTGAGCTCCAACCAGCCGTCGCCGCCGTCCTTCTTGACAACGCTCAGCCGCAGGCGCGCCTTCATTGGCGTCTCGATGGCGGTGCCGCACACCTCACCGTCCCCCTGCGCGGCGTGTCCGTCGCCGCAGCTAAAGAGGGCGCCGGGCACCTGCACGGGGAGGCAGACTGTGGCGCCTACACCCAAGTACCGCGTGTCGATGTTCCCGCCCGACAGCGCGTACGGCGGGATGGTGCTGAGCTCGTCGGGCCCCGCAGGGGCGATGCCGATGACGCCTAGGAAGGGTCTGACAGGCACGGAGATGCCGGGCTTGAACACGGCCCTGCGCGGACCACTGTTGGCCCCGCCAGCAGCAGCACTGGTGGTTGAAGGCCGGAGTGAAGCTTCACGTAGGTCCCAGATCTTGACGTGCTGCTCTGGGAATTCATCAGCGAGGAGGCCAAAGCCCGAGAAGATGGCGGTCCAGCCGTAGTCTGCAGGGTCCAGGGCGTTGATCTCGATCTTGAGAATGTCGCCTGGCTCAGCGCCCTCGACGAAGACGGGACCAAATGCCGGGTCGACCTGGGCCAAGTCGAAGTCGGCGAGGGCTGTGGTCTCGTTGTCGGGGCGGATTTGGTTGTTGCCGCCGTCGTGGAGGTCGAAGGTGATTTCGGACCCCGAGGAGACGGTGAGGGCTGGTGCGATGGCGTTGCTCCATTTGAAGTGGCCCTTGGAGGGAGAGATGTGAAAGGAGTGGGCCATCTTTTGTTGTTCTGGTTTGTGGGTCGTTCAGAAGAATTAGTTTGACAAAGGAGAGGGGAAAAGAAGAGGGGGACGAGAGGCCATTTCGGGCCAGTGGTTCGGATCGATGATCGATCGCCTTTCGATCAATCAAGATCTGACACTCACACTACCTCTGGTGGGCTCACTAAGAGCCTGGGAATTGATCAATAGATCTCTCACCCTTATAACTGGTCACATATTTCCTTATAATCAGATTCCAGATCATTATCTTGGAAGAGTTGCATGAAGGAAGGATGGCTAAATTTACAGGAAACCCGCGGACGCCGGTGACCAATTTAGGATATGCATTTACTGCAGGCCAAAGAAAACTTTACAGGGCCTGTAGAGCCTTTCAGAGCCTTTCCAGCGCTACACGTGGGCGTCCGGTAGCCTCCCAGAGCCTAATCTGCTAGGGGCGGACGGAGGTTGAAGGACTATCCAGGGCAGCTATGGCCACCAGATAGGGAGCCAAGTATGCCAGCTTTCATCCCTGGTCAGCTTTCACTTATCAAAGTTCAAAGAAGAAAAAACACGGACATGATGCAGTCATTCCCCCAGCAAGCACGTAACTTTCTTTCCAAGACTTTTATGTCTCAGATAACCTGACAAGTAAAAGTTTCTACTGTTCTCTCACATCTCATCATTCTGGAGGGGCTGATCCTGCTACTTTGACACCTTTTGGTGTAGAATTGAGAGCCCCACACCAGAGCAGACACCGTCCCTTCCTCACCACCAACAACGACGGCAACGATCCTTCCCGTCCCTCCTCCAACATGGCCTTCACGATGCACTCCCACTCGGGCCAGTTCTGCCCTGGCCATGCCAAAGACCAGCTCGAGGATGTCATCAAACACGCCATCAGTATAGGCTACAAGACCATGGGCCTGACAGAGCACATGCCGCGCACCGGCCTGGAAGACCTCTATCCCGAGGAGATGGACGACCGACAAGCCTCACTTGCCGTGCTCATGCCCCGCCACGACGACTACCTGCTCGAGGCCCAGAGGCTGCAGGCTAAGTATGCAGACCAGCTCCACATCCTCATCGGCTTCGAGGGCGAGTTCATCCGCCCCGAAGTGTACGCCCCGCTGGTCCGCCAGCTCGCCGCACACCCTTGCGTCGACTACTTCATCGGCTCCCTGCACCACACCTGCGGCGTGCCCATCGACTTCGACAAGCCCTTCTACGCCAAGGCGCAGGATGCCGCGGGGGGTAGCGAGGAGAAGCTGTACGCGCGGTACTATGACGAGCAGCACGCCATGCTGACGGCGCTGCGGCCGCGGGTCGTGGGGCATTTCGACCTGATCCGGCTCTTGAGCGAAGATCCCGGCCGGGATGCTAAGACGGCCTGGGACGGGCGCGTCTGGGACAGGATCGTGCGGAACCTCGAGGCTGTCCGGGGCTGGGGCGGCTGGCTGGAGTGCAACAGCAGCGCGCTGCGGAAGGGCTTGGCCGAGCCGTACCCTGCGCGGCCCATTGCCGAGGAGTGGCTCCGCATGGGCGGCAGGTTCACGCTGTCGGACGATAGTCACGGCATTGCGCAGATTGCTACCAACTACAGGAGGGCGCTGGACTATCTCGAGTCCCTGGGCGTGAAGGAGGTGTGGACGCTGCAGAGGACGGAAGGGGTGGAAGAGCAGCAGCAGCAGCAGCAGCAGCAGCAGCAGGAACCTGCTGATGCCCGGGAGAGGGAGAAGAAGAAGAAGGCCTTGCTAAAAGAGGTCACTGTCTCTCTGGACGAGGTTCGCAGGAGCTTGGCTTAGGAGAGGATGTTTGACTACAAGGAGACAAGATGTCCACGAGGACCTAGATGAATAGAACAAGACGGAGTTGGGTATTTACTACCCTGCAGAGTAACATTAAGAAAGAGCACTGTGTGACATTGGCGGCACGGAGAATTTTGAATTGTGGTGATCGTGTTTTGCATGCATTATCATTTCAATACGCCTTGGGACACTAACTTGACTGACCAATTAACCTACGTCTTATACATTATATATTATGTACATTATATGGAGCGTACCTATGGAATCATTTCTTCCTGTTTTCCCGTAACGATGATCATGATAATGGAATTGATTGGCTAACAGTCAACACAATCAACACATTTCCATTGGTGACAACCAAGTTTTTGCCTGCCAAGGCATTCATACAAGCTATGCATGCCTGCGCAAGCCCAGGCTAGGTTCGTCGTGCCGTAGCGAAGGAAGGAGACGGTGTGAGTGCCCGGCGGAGACCGGCGCCGGAGACGAGCCCCACACTAGACCAGAAGAGGAAACAAGTGTCAACCGAAAGGCGTGTTTCTACACCAAAGAAACCACAAGGACGCTCGTCCCTTCCTAATCCAAGCGCACCAGACCAGTCACTCAGACCACAGCATACACGCCATTGTCCCTCGTGCCTACCCCTCGTACCCCTCGTTTCCCCTTCTGCTGCTGCAACAGGGGCCTATTCCCAGCGTCGGCTGCTAAGATGACTCTTCTTGTCAGCTTCGGTGGCATCTCGACAACGACGTCGGACGGTCTGGCCACTCCCGCAACACCAGCACTAAGCCATTGATTGGTTCCTCGTCCTAGAGGCTTTTTGGCCCAGGTTTACCTTGTTATCGGCGTTGCGTAAGCAAAGCACGTCTCGTCTCATTGCAACTACACCAAGCTCTCTCTCTCTCTATACGGATTATTCCTCCGAGAGCGGTTCTGATACTCACTCTTCTTCCTTCCTCTCTCTCACACATAATTCAAATCCCTATTCTTTTAGGCTGGGAAGAAAGAGAGAGTGTGTGTCTGTGTGTCACGGCACGATCAGGTCGTCGAAGGAAGGGAGTCCCAAGAGGGCCAAGTTTGTTCTGCCTCGGCCTCACCCATTGTCTCGTTGTTTTCGTCCAAGGTCGAGCACAGACAGACGTGAGAGACGTGGAACTCGGTGGTTGCTTTTCTGTGGTCTGGTCTCTGTCCCGGGACACGCACGTCTACATATCAGACTTATGGCCTTGGTTGGACGGTCCCCCTCTACAAATACATACATCACACGCCTGATCCAACTGAAGGGCGCGCCTGTGTCTAAGGGGCGTCCCGATTAGTGAGCCAGTCACTCCCACAGCGGGGCACTCTACCGTGTGCGCACACACCTGCCAGCAGCCGTCCTCGATCCCACATTTGATACGGTTCTGATACGGCGCCCTTTCTGGGGTGTTGTACAGCACGCCCTACGACCCTGACAGCCCAACGAGCACACACACCTCGCAGCCATGGCCGAATTTGTCAACTGGGACCACGCCGAGCAGGGCCCATCCGGATCTGCCAGCCAACCTCCCGGCTCTGGGACCAATCTCGATTTTGAGCCAGTGCCTGCTGACCATGATTTCGATCTGGCCTTGGCAAATATCGATGGCGATGACTTTTCCTTCTGGGCCCTGGAGCACTTCGAGACCAGCCATCTCATCCCGGGGCTGGACCAGACGGACGTCCAGAGCTCAGAGCTGTCGTGCGATGCCTGTCGGGCTAGTGGATCCGAATGCAGGCGAGTTGACGAGGGCAGGTCCATGATCTGCTGCACGAGCTGCGCCGCCCTGGACATCAGCTGCAGCTTCTCCCACTCTCCCGGCCGAGACAGTACTGGGTCGGGGGTTTCCCCTCCGAAAAATTGGTCCGGCGACCACATCCACACCCTCCTTGAAGATGTGCAACAGAGCGATTTCCGCAGCAGTTCCTCTCCGGACCTGGCCAATACTGCCACCGGCAACGACTCTGGAAACGACAATAGCCCGAAACCCCCGGCCGTCCCCAAGATAGGCGCCAGGTTCTCTCGAGACTCCGTGCGGATCCTCAAGGCCTGGCTGTCCACTCACTCCCACCGTCCTTATCCCAACGATGAAGAACGAGAGCGCCTCCAGAGGCAGACCGGCCTCAACAAAACCCAGATCGCTAACTGGCTGGCCAACGCCCGCCGGCGGTCCAAGGGCAAGTTCCAGCAGACTCGCTCGACCTCGCCCAGCGTGCGGGGCTGGGCCGGTGCCGTCGAGATCCCTCGGAGGCGTGGCACGCCTGCTCTTGAGTCTGAATACCTGAGTCCTCTCCAGAGATGGGAGAACTCCCCTCCCGGTACCATTTGCCCTTCCCCCTTGACTTGCCGTAGTGCTGACAGTCCCTTAGAAAATGAACCAGCCAGCGTCACTGCCATTGCTTCTGCTATTTTGCATTCCAATCCATACGACTCCGGCATCAATAGCCCTTTCAATCTTACTGACGATGATGCCGGCCGATCCTGCAAGGGCTCCTCAGCCAGCAGCTTCGGTACCTCGCCGTCATCTGCCTCGTTCGCTTCTGCCTATTCTCGTGGCTCTCGAGGTTCCTTCCAGTCTTTCGACCAGAGGGGACGAAGGAGACGGCGAAGGCGGACTGTTCCAAAACAATCGACTGAGAAGCCTGGCCTGAACGCTCCTCCCAAGACGTTTCAGTGCACATTCTGTACGGTATGTTGTGTGATTTGGGGCCGGAGAGATAGCTGATGGCGCTCTTGTGTCCCGTTACCGTCGCTCTTCCTTCCGTTTTCGAAGAGAAAATGATGCTGACCTACGTATAGGAGTCCTTCCGCACGAAGCATGACTGGCAAAGACACGAAAAGTCTCTTCACTTGTCGCTGGAAAGATGGGTCTGCAGCCCAAACGGCCCCACGGCACTCAATCCCGAAGTCAACAAAATGTGCTGCGTCTTCTGCGCTCTAGCTGATCCTGACAACGCACATATCGAGAGTCATAATCATACCGCTTGCCAGGAGAAGCCGCTCAACGAACGCACATTCTACCGCAAGGATCACCTACGCCAGCATCTGAAGCTTGTCCACAACGCAAAATACCTAAATTGGAACATGGACTCTTGGAAGGCCCCAACTCCCGATATACGCAGCCGCTGCGGGTTCTGCGGCTCAGTCCTGAACACCTGGCCGGCCCGAGTTGATCACCTGGCTGAGCACTTCAAGACGGGCTCTGATATGAAGAGCTGGAAAGGAGATTGGGGCTTCGAACCAGCCGTCCTCTCCATGGTCGAAAACTCGATCCCACCATGTACGTTGTCTCCAGTGGTTCTCACAATATTCGCAACCTTGTAAATACTGAGACTATTACTCCGCTAGTCATGATTAACGACGAACGGATGACTCCACTACCATTTCAGGCAGGCCAACATTCTTCGGAGTCACCACGAAATGCGTACGAATTGCTCAAATTTGAGCTGGTTTCCATGCTCCAGGACCGACGAGATGCCAACGGAGCTACACTTACAGACGATGAGTTGCAGCATGAAGCGTGCCGGATCATCTATGCCTCGGACGCCCTCTCCAAGGGCGAGGTTGCCTCACAGGTCAGCTGGCTCCGGGACTTATTGATGTCTCGAGATGAGCTGAGGATGCGGGCTCAACTGGGCCAGTTACGTAGCCAAGCCGAAAACTATCTCGGCCAGCTGAGAGTCAACGGTAAGGACAACATCTTCGAAGGGTGTGCTTTTGAGAATCATCTCAGCGATTTCGTCCGCGCGAGAACGCTTCTCGGCCTGAGCGCGACAAACAAAGAACTGCAGGTCGAAGCCTGCAATATCATCGGGGGGATGGAAGACGCCACCGTCGCGCCATCGGAGGATTTTGCGAATTTCCTCCTGCGTCTGATCCTGAGAAGTCCAACATGGCTGTCAAGCTTTCGTCAAAGGGCAGGCTTGCATCCTGCAAATGAGTCTCCCGACACGATCAATCAGAGTCTACTCCACCCCACGGTGCAAAGTTATTCACAGCTTGAAAGAGAGCTTGCTGAATTTGTCAGGAACCGGCGGACAACAGATGCCAAGGATCCGTCAGACGATGAGCTTCAGAAGCAGGCTCGCTGCATCGTGCATAAGTGTAAAAACAGCTGGCAGCCTACGGCTGCTGACAACCCGGCATGGCTGACTGCTTTCAAACAACGATGTTCACAAGACCAAAGCCCTCAGCCAGTTTCAAGCAACAATAACTCGCCACCCACTGGCACTAGTCAGTTCAACAACTCGAACATGATTAATATCGCCGATATCACAAATGCGACGGCTGCTTTCAACAATTTCGGATCAGTCCATCCAGCAAGCCCAGCTACACAAGACACAAACATCTTTAGGGAAGGTGGTCACCTCTTCCTCAACGGGTCTGGCTGCTATCGCCGCCTGGCGAGAGAGCTAGCCAGATTTGTGGCCGCTTCGATGTCGCAGAATAATCCGAATCAGCATGTTCCAACAGATCAGGAGATACAACATCAAGCTCGATGGATAATATATGACGAGTAAGTCTTGGCTGGCGTTTTGAGTTCCTGCCGATGTCACTATATTGACGTATGCTTTCAGTGATGACCCTTTCAACCATACGCCAGCCGACAACGCAGAGTGGCTCCAGCATTTCAAACGCTCAGTGGGTGTTATTCCCACGGATGCAGAGGGCAGCGGTTTGTCACAGCCGTGGGACAGCAATGCTGGGGGGCCGTCCGTTCCAAATCAATGGCAGCAGAACATGACTTCCACCTCCTTCCAGAACCCAGTCCACGCATCAATCCCTTCCTTGGCGCCCCCGGAGGGTATGCAGATGAATAATGGAGGTCTGTACGATCTTGATATGAGCTCAGCAGTCGGTGCAATGGAGCTACCGCTGATACCGGACCCTGGGGCGGTGTTTGCAAGTCGCGAATTTGAAAACAAACTCGTGCAATTCGCGGTGGCAGAGGTGGCTAGCTCGGGTCGCATGCCACCAGATGAGGCCATCCAGGCGCGGGCGAAGGAGATCTTGGGGATGGAGGTCTGGCAGGCGCAGACGACACCCGCGGACGACGCTGTCCTGCTGGCCAAGTTCAAAGAGCTGGTAGTAAACAAAGTGAAGGCGGTTCTCGGTGGTCATAATGAAGTATCGAGCGGCCACAATGCACATCAGCCAACGACCATGGCTCCGGCAACATATACGCCGGAGAGAGGACTAGACGCGATAGACCCGGGTTTACTGCCTGCTTTGGAGCCCGGTGAAGACCTGAAGAGGAGCGGCTCATCCCCTTTACCTCCCGATGTGCAGGTTGCGATATCAGAGGAGAAACTGGACGAAATCATCAAGGAGATCGGCGCAGAGATATGAGCGCAGAGATAGTAAGGCATCACGAGATGGGGCACGAAGATTCGGTTTTTTTTCTCTTTCTTTCCTCGCACGGCAATACTGAAGAGGTACGATGGTACTAGAGACATGTTGCAACGGGGAGGAATGTAAACCTCAATGACCTCTCTGAAAATAGATATATTTCGGTCTAATCCCACATTGAAGATTCTCGATACACCGTGCACCGGCAGGGACGACACCCAAAGATCTGTTCATGAGAGGGACGGGGAGCTTATGAAGAAGGCTCCTCAAGCTGCCAGGAACTACACACCTTGCAGAAAGTCGTTGAGAATCGACTCTACAGACTTGGAATCACCTTGTCCCAACGGATGCTCAACTGCAACCTCCCTCACAAGCCCGGCATGCGCTTCACTCCTCGGCGCAATACTGACCGAGAAAGGCAACGAATGCGCAACGATGCCCGACGCCTCGTGCCCAAAGACAGGTTCGATCTCGTTGCCCTCTTCGTCGCGGGCCTTGGATACATCCAACACTGCCAGCGCCTGGGCTATCACGAGGAAGATACCCTCGTCGGCCAGCCTCTTCCCGGGACAGATCCTCCTGCCGAACCCAAAGACAAAGCTCGACGGATCCGGCTCGCTGTGGGGAGCCAGGTAGCGCTCGGGCTTGAAGGCATCTGGGTCGTGGTAGACGGCTGGGTCGCGGGAGAACCAATACACGGCGGGGAGCAGGATGGCGTTCTTGGGAATGCGGTAGCCGCGGTACTCATCCTCGACATCAACCAGGTGAGGCACGCCCAACGGCGCGACGGGAAACCAGCGCAGGACCTCTTTGACCAGGCTGGAGACGTAGGGGAGCTTGCTGCGGTCCTGCAGGCCGGGCAGCCTCTTCTGTCCGCCGCCGCCGGCACCCGAACTCCGCATCAGCTCGTCGACCTCTTGCTGGGCGCGCGCCTGTACCTCGGGAAACATGGACATGGCGAGAAAAAAGATCTGCAGCATCTGGGTCGTGGTCTCGACGCCCCCGCCGTGCAGAGAGGCGGCGGTGTACTTGATGTCGTGCTCGCTGATGTCGGCACCCGCGTCTCGGGCGCGCAGGAGGTCGCCCACCATGGAGCCTCCAGGACGCTCCGCCGCCGTCTGCTTGACAAAGCGGAAGGGGACCTCGGCGCTGGCGCGGTTGTTCAGCTGGGCGGTTCGGGCGTAGTCCTTGAAGCCGGTCCCGGGAAACCAGTCGGGTACGTGCTTGAGCCAGGGGATCATGTCGACTAGCCAGCGTCCTGGGAGGCTCGCCACGGAGAAGCTTGCAATGAGCTGGTCGTTGAGCCTAGTGAGAGGGTCGCCCTTGTTGTCATGCTCCTGGTGGTAGTGGTAATCGATGCTGTAGTTGAACAGGATCCTCAACACGATTGCGCTCGTTGACCTTTTTCAACGTACGTTAGTGATTTTTCTCTCCAGAATCAGTAAAAAGGCCATTACATTATACATTATTCTCTCTCTCCTTCTTAGGAGTAAATGAAAGCGAGAGGGAAGAGGGGGATTCTGTTAGGAACTCACATGTGAAGTGCATGCTCCAGCCCATCAGGTTCACGCAGCATCTTTCCGTCCACCAAGTTCACCAGAAGTCTGCCCACCTCCACATCCATCAAGCCGCTGTACCTCTCGAGAGCCTTTTGCGTGCCAATATGCGATTGCGCCAGCCTCCGGAATGACTGAAACCTCGCACCAGGCTGTTGGGATACGAGAAACATGTCAAAACCGCACCTGTTTTTTTATTTTGTTTTTCAATCAGCACCCATCACCCACTGTCAGCACCATTGTGCTCTTCTTTTCTTTCTTTTGTCTCTTTCCTACCTCTTTCCCCCCCCTTTCCCTCATGACCCCCTCCCCCCCGAATTCTTTTCTCGCACGGGGAAAAGGGAGTTCCACGGAAGAAGAAAAAAAAAGTTACGTACATTTCATTTGCAAATGTCCCTGTCGGCCGAGCAGAGTACTTGACCGCCCTCTTCTCCATAAGCTCTGAGGCTGCCTCCCTGTCGTGGATAATAACGAGGGTCTGGCCCAGGACGGTCACGGAGCTGATGGGCCCATAGAGGGATTTGTGCTTGAGCCAGTGGCGCCAGGGAACTTGGCCTTCGGGGGGCAGGTCGGAGATGTTGCCGAGGAGAGGCCATGGTTTGGGGCCTGGTGGCAGGGGAAGCTTGGAGCGTTGGGAGGAGAGCCTTTGGCGGATCAGATACAGGATGCCTGACAGGAGGAGGGCCCCCAAGGTGAGGCGTAGACCGAATTCTTCGCTCATGGTCGGCGTCGCTAGAAGAAGAACGTATAATGCTTTCCCCTCCACCTTCTTCTTTTTCTTTACCTTGATCTCTAACTGGTAGTTTGGTCCCCCCCTGACTTGGCTGGCTAGCTGCTGCTCTTGCTGCTGGGCAAAATCCCGTCAGAAAATGGCATGTAATGGGAAAATGGCACTCTAGCCCAGAACTCTCCCTCGCCCTTAAGATATATAATAATCATTAAAACGGGAAGATCCCTTTTCCCCCCCTCCCCATTTTCCCAAGAAACCCTACCAACCAACCAATATTGCAGTCAGTATTTTTAATTCATAATTAAGTGGTAGCCTAGAGAGGAGAGGGAGGGGCCGGCAGTCTTGGTATTGCCACTCTACTACATGACACTTATCAATACATGGGTGTAATCAAGCATGCCGTCATGTTCATTGGTGCGGCAGTGTATACAGATACGCAAAGCACATCTATTTTTACCAGTATTTACTTTATCCGCCTTGAGAAGTTTGTTATCATATCAGCATCAGACTGGCCAGCTACTTTGAAATATAGCATAACGACCAGGAAAGGAGAGAGAGAGATAGACAAGGAAAGGAAAAAGGCAAAACAACCATCACAATATCTACACACTGGTCGCTCAAGGCATTGAGATGAGAAAATCTTGTTCCTCGAGTTCAGCTTCAGCATCGACATCTGCCTCGGCATCTACACCTGCCTCGGCACTAATCTCAGTCTGCTCATACAAGGCCAGAGTGCGAGGGCGACGAGTCCGACTTCCAGAAAGGGACAGATGAGGATGAGCAGAACTAGAGGCATTTAAGCTATTTTCCCGTTTCCAGGTCAGCACCAGTCGATGCAACGAGACATGACCATTCTTAGGAGCGAGGGGGGGAATAGAAGGAAACAATATGAAAAAAAGAGAGAGAAAAGAATTCATAGCATGTCCTCTGGAAGATCACACAGGTATCTTGATCCTGATAACCGTCATGTTCCCATTCGTCGCGAGTTAAACCCATCTCGACGAAGTTTTTTCCCCTGATACCTGAGCCCTGACCCGCCAAGATCGTGAAACTAATCCTCCTCAGGTGCCGGTCTTCCCTTTCATTATCGAAGTCATCCCTAAGCTCGTGACTGCCACCACCTCAGCGAACTTTGATGGGCACTGCTGCTCGTGTAAGTAACTTTGTACCCGGTCATGGTGTTCACGACCTGCCTCGTCTAAGCCTGGAGAACAACTAGACTTTGCTCGAGGGGTTGAGAGTCGCGTGATTTTGCCCGGGATGCGGGGAGGGGCTTTGGTGCGGCTGGGCCTGCCGCAGAGCATTGGCGCCTGGCTGGGACATGTGGTAGTTTCTCGGCCTGGATGATCTTCGGGGTCTTCAGAGTTTCGAAGGAGAGCACACTAGCATCTGAGGTTTTCCAACAGGGACAAGGAGGAGGAGAAAGAGGAGGAGTTGTCGTTAGCTGCCGAGTAGTGTCACATCGTACCAGAGTTAAGAACATGTGATCTACCGCCGCAGCATGCTGTCAGCTTGGTCGGATGGTGGCTGGTTGCACACCCTCTCTCAACGCAACAGGGCCTATAATTTTCACGTGTGCCTGGGAGGGCTTGGAAAGAGAGAGAGGTAGAGAGAGCGAGAAAGAAGAAAATAAAAAAGAAGAGAAAAAAACAAGGTCTGCGTGTGCAACTACATCCTGATGTAACTTACTACTACCCTAGGTGATGATGGCAGGCTGTTTCTGCCCTGCCCAGCAGAGCATGCTTGCTACCGTTCCGGGAAGGGTGGTCGGCCACTATTATGTTTAGCCGGGATAGCGAGTCATACTCATTGAGGCTCGAACCAAACCAAGACACAGTCCCCGCTAGGTGAGTGAGGTGCTCTCGTTCATGCAGAACAAGCGGTTTGTGGTGAAGTTCTAGCGTGAGCCCAGGACGGAAACTGGCCGCAACCCGGGCGTAATGACCTTGACCTTCAGATTTGGAGCCAAGCAGTTTGAGGGAAGTGACATTCTCCAGGGAATTAGTGACAAGCTTGGAGAATGATGACCAGGAATGGACCTGTGGAGAGCAAGAAAATACCCGCTGCGGGCCGCCAGAGCTATCCCTCAATACGGTCCTGAGCTTTCTCTGAAGTGCTAAATGTGGGACGGGTGGGTGGACACTGGGAAGTATTCCAAGGTACCTAGCCTGCGAGCTAAGAAAAGAAGACGTTGAAAAATGGATGGTCGACAAACCAAGCCACATTGCAATGCCAAAGTAGACACAACACAGCTTCAAAGGCGGGGGGGGGGAAAGGCGGGGGGGGGGCGGGTTGAGAGAAAGACTTCCTTCTCTACAGACTCTGTTTCCTAGCCCCAAGTGGTCGCAGTGTACAAGAAGTCATGAATATCTAGTAAAGGCACTTTGTGTAACATAAAACCAAAAGAGGAAGTGAAGAGAAGCGTACTTGGCTGTATGAACGAATATACGGCCACTGGCAACTACTTGGCGCTCATTGGGCTGGGGAGCACTCCGAAGATGTAATGATATTGCCAGTGAAGAAGACGTCAAGATTGCTCGTATTGCACCTCTGACGACCAAATGAAAAAGGAAAAAAAAGTGTCTATTCCTTTCGCTTGGAAAATTGCAATCCTGCAGGCAAGGTCTGACTGCCAGGGATCTGATCAGCTTGGATGTACAAAGGGTGAGTGAGGTCTGGAGAGCTACCACCTCCCCCTAGTCGCAGTGGTAGAAGAAGAGCTGGCTGGCCATAGGTCCTCGATCTGATGTCGCCGTCCAGCCTCGCTTCTTGTCTAGCAAGCCGAGAAGGGCTGCTCGTTGCGAGCACAAACATGGATCAGATCCATATCGGATTGAAGGAAGAGAAGCCTTGCATTTAACCGGACAGGCTTTCCTTGCCTGATAGACCGTTTCCCGCGGGAGAGGCCCCTGGCCTCGTGGAGGATAGTGTGCAACCTATACCGAGCGGATGGCACTTGACCACGCCGCTCGTACATAAGTATCACCGACGTACTAGGTACCTCCATAGACCCTGGTTCTAAGACTTAGCTTTTGATGATCAGGTCGACTCGATTTGACGGCAGAGTGCGGGGAACTGAACAGGCTGTGGAGTCTAAAGGGCAGACAGGAGGTGACTTTTACTCCCATGTCAGCCGGTTCGTGGTTGAGGTTGTAGACCAAGATGGCAGTGGTGGGTACTTATGAAGGCGATAGGAGGGTTGGTCATGAGCTTTGTAAGCACGGTAATTTGTAGTTTGTGCATCGAGCCAAAATAGCCGGCTGGGAGACTCGTCCGCCTGGAAGTGCCGTTCAGAAATGCAATTAGGGATTTCAAAAAGAAACCCTACACAAACCTGGGTCAATAAGTAGGAGTCAGAAGTTGAAAAGAAAGTTGAATTTTCGCATTTCCATCATGACAGCCAGCTGTAACAGGGATGAGAATCGCATCGGCCAATTAGGCTGATGAAGCCTTGGGAGGGGGGAGGGCGCATTATAGGCTTGGGGCGGATGCGATGCAGCGCAAAGCCAGGAATGTCATTGCCAGCCTTTCCTGCTCAGGAAGGGTACTGAAGATCTCCGCCGGTCACCGAGATGGTCTGTATTCCTGGTCCTGACCTGCTCGGGGTTGTGGCTTCGACAGAGTCGCCGTTTCGCCAACAACGCTCTTTAGCTTGTCGAGAGGTAGGCCGCCAGCCGGTCCGTGAAGGGAAGATGCCTTATTGTCGCCCTTCATGATACACCAAATTTGGCGGTGGAGGAAGTGAGGGGTTGATCCGGTTTGTTGTGGGCTCCATCTGTCTGTAAAGACGTAGTCGTGCGTATTACATCGTCATGTCCATGGAAGCACAAGCGATTGGCTGGTGCTCTTAACGCCATACAAGGGGAGCTCATGATGAGGTGCAAATCTGCTGCAGCATACATACCACGCTCAGGATAGTTGTAGCCGTCCAGACGGACTGCCGCAAAACCTCGTCCAGCCTGCGCCTGAGCTGCAGGCGTTACCCCAGTGGAGACCGTTCACGTCCACTGGCCAAGTTCAGTTGTTGATCACCCATCCAGCTTAATATTGTCCCTGCAGCCCGCAGCGCGGTAGCACACGGTGGATGGATATCAGGAAATTGCTGCGCCAACATTGGCAGTTTTGGATGGTTCTGTTGGCCCACGTGGACGGTGACAAGTTAAACGAGACGGTATTCGGCAACGCCAGACGCAAGAAATCCTTGGTATCGAGCTTACGTCGACGTCACATTATTGAATTCTCGACACGAGATGGAGGACCGCGAGACAGGTTTGATCAGCCGAAAAGTCAACGGCCTGACCCACACTGCATAGGCCAGCTGCGTAAATTTGTAGTGGGAACGGCCCTTTAGAGCGGGAGGGCACCAAGAGAGTTGCAACCTGCAAGGTCGGACGAGGGGCGCCTCAAGGAATTCCAATCACACCTGAGCTGGCTGTGGTGATTCGAGACGTCCATGGGCGGGGTCCTAGCTGATTCGATGAGTAGAATATGTTGGGGAAACACGGGACAGGTGACGTGTTCCTCACTGCCCGCGCCAGTCGATCATATGTTTCCCAACGCAAGGAGGAGTGTGACGCTGTCTTGGTCTGCAACTATAAGCCCAAGACGACACTCTGAGAGGAGGATGGGGGTGGGGGGGGGTCTATTCAGGCAGTACTGATGCTGAGTTATGCGCGTTTCAACAAACTGAAGCGCAAGCATGACCGTGCACAGTGGTGCTCCGAAATTATGCCCGCAACTATCCTGAAGAGCCCTGCCGATGGTAATGATGTCGGACGAAAGGCAAAAGCAGCTGTCGAGGCTGTTCTGTCGGGGTTATGATTCTGCCCCGATCGCGAAGATGAAGGATCTATAGGACACAGCCATATACTCCATTCCAGTGCGTATAGTCACCAGTATCAATAACCAGCATATATGTGGGACCACGCAACACGCAGAGAGTCCCAGATCCGGCTCAGCGAAGAAGCTTGCAGCCGAAAACAAGGACCATGTCGCGAGCCATCATCCTCATCGAAGTATGTGGACGAGGTACAGGTTGGGCAGTGTGTCCTGGTTGATGCTAGTAGATCCAGAGCTCGAATAAGCAATGACAAGAACAAAAAGACAAGAAAATGCAGTTAAATCAGAGTAAAAAACATAATTAAGAGCCTCACAGATTAATCCTCCACCTAGAACGTCGAGGTGGAGCCGTGCAAGAGGATCTTCTTCGCGGTGCTTTTTCGTCCGGTTTCGGGTGTGCAGTAGGACAGTTCGATAGTATGCGGGTGGTCGCAGAGGAAAAGGAAAAATGTGTACATCCAAGAAGAAGAACTCAATCGTCATTGGCAAACGAGGTAGATGAAGGACGGCCGCTGTCGAGGGTGTGGTTGTTGTGCGCAAAGGTCCTGAAATTTGGCAAGAGTCCAGACTGAAGCTGACTGGTGGAAGGGGAAGGAAAAGGTCGCGGCTTGTCTGACGAGCCAGGATGGCCTTGGCAGCCAGGGATGCCCTTGTTGTGCCACAGCCTATCGCTGTGCCTATGGGGTGCGCTATTCTGTGCTATGGGTAGTTCCTAACTTACCCCGCTGGCTTTTGAGTAAGAGCAATGTTGTACGTACACTGTACTATGATGCTACACTATACGGGATTGTCTCGGAGCACATGCTCGCCATATATGGTGTACTGTACCATATTGGTGGTGAGTGTCCACACGCGTTGGCGCTGCCTCGCCCGGCTTCAAGCTCACTACTTTTCTTCTGCACGTGGTGGTTTTCCCTTGGCTGGTTCGGTTGGGTCTCGGTTGTTGAGAATGCGAAACCTTTGTCCAAAAGTGCCTCTTGCGGGTGGGGTGAGTGTGAGTGTGTGTGGAATACGGGTGGGTGTGTATGTGCAGGTGCTTGCTCTGTAGGTGCTTGCTGAAGGAAATACTCGAGGCTTGATCCTATAGCCGTCAGCTTACTCGAACCGAGGGCGTGATCGGTGTCGGCACAATTCCGAAACGAAGCATGGATATCGTACCATAGATAAAGATGAGGCCCACTGGAATGACTTGTCGTAAGAGATATCATGAGGTGGTCGGAAGGAAAGAAGAAGATAAAAATTCAGCACCACGTACTTAGTTTTCAGCTTCAGTTTCAGCTGCAGTTTGTTAATAGTATCCACGCATGCACGGGAAACGGAAGGCACAGATGAGCATCGAGCTATGAAGGAAACTAACAGTAAGCCGCTGGGGGCAGGAACGACAGACACTTTTAGTGACGTTGTCTCCTCATGTCTCGCGAGAGGTACCCCTGTTCCTTCCAGATCCAAACTAGGCTTCACCTCATAAACCTATGATTTACCATGCACTCGATTTATGAGGCGTCGATTCGAGTGGGCTTGGGAGGATGGGTCCAGCAACCCCCACGCATGCCAGGTTCCTCTATCAAGCCAGATTCACGACGAGGCGTTACCTCTCTGGAATACTGGTCATCAGTGATGCTCGAGTCTGGTCGTGGGAATGAACACAATCTTTCTTTGCCGTCCCCGTCCCCTTCTTCCTACTTTCCGGTAACCACAGAATACCCTTTCCCGAGTTTCATACCTCGAGAGCCAATTTCCCGTGTTCAATGCTCGTGAATAGTGCATAGGACTTTCTTCCGGGCTCTCACGATGAAATATGGAGAGAGGCGAACCAGCAATCAGGGGAAAATCCACAAACCCACACCAACAACCCCAGGAATCTCATCCATCTGTCTTCACCACCACACTCCGTCTGACACCCCTTTCCCCCTGCTGGACTGGCCTCAGTAGCTGACATAGACTGCTCCAGGTCAACTGTTTCTTTTTTGTATAGACGCTGTTTCCCACGCCGCTCGTCTCGAGTCAATCCTCAAGATGTGACCTCTTGTCTCTTCTCTCTACTCCGCGACAGACTTCCTCGTTTAATCACCCCAGATTTATTTCTCCACGGTCCGGGATCTCCACACCACCCGAACTTGGGGTGGAGTGGGTAGTATTTTACTTCCCAAAGCTAGCCCTGCACGCCCTGCAAGCCCTTCACGAATCCGGAATGGCGGAGTGACCCCGGATTTTTGGCTCCAGCATAAGACCCGGGAGAGCCCCGTTCAGTGGTGTCTCCTCTGGCTCGTCCCGACTGGGCTGGCCTTGTCTCTACCTACTCCGTTGTGTAAACGCAAACGCCACTCATTCGACGACCCTCACTCACTCCTCTCCTCCGCTAGTCAGCCCATTGACTTGTTCAGCTGCGGACTGCGATAACCGTTCTTTAAAGAAACCCAGGGTTGTCTGGGCTGGCAGAAGACGTAGAAGTCCAGGCAAGGCCAAGTCGGCGGGGTTGAGAGGCCAGGCCTTACACGTACATTTCTTCCCGTGCTCCATTCTGGCGGCCACAAGCCCCCGTTCTACGACGCGATGGCGCCTTCGTCCACCGGAGATTCCCCTCTTTCCGTCACGACGACCACGGTGGCAAGCACCGTGAGGCCCTTTCCTGTACCAACGCGGGACGATTTCGCAATCGACATCGCAGTCCCTCCCCTCCCCACCACCAATGGCCATGGCTCCTTGAAATCCCCTCTCAAGTCGCCGACAGCCCTGAAGACCCAGCGCCAGGCTAGCTTTAGCCGGGAAGGCATTCTCGGCTCCGCACAGAAAGCTAGAAACATGTCGCAGTCATCAGACAACCGCCAGGAGGCTATCAGCATGCAGAAAGAAGGCAGCGAGGATGGCACAAATCCTCTGAAGCGGAGGAACACCGACGCCGGTGTCGACTATCCGCGGAGGCGAGCTACTATTGCCGTATGTCAAGAAATCCAACAAGCTATCATGTCTTTCCTCAAATTTTGTCTTTCCCTCCTCTCTGTTTTACTAACCATCTCGGACAGTGCGAGGTCTGCAGATCTCGCAAGAGCCGCTGTGATGGCACGAAACCAAAATGCAAGCTGTGCACCGTAAGTGCTCTCATTGGATGGCCTGGCTAGCCCTGTGCATCAACTCTACACTCTGGAGAGAATTCAAGTACAGCTTTTACTGACTACTTGTCTAGGAACTTGGCGCCGAGTGTATTTACCGGGAGCCGGGCATCAAGCTCGATGCGGGAGACAAACTCATTCTCGAACGGCTGAACCGTATTGAAAGCCTCCTCCAGCTGAATATGGTGAACCAGACAAATGGTGTCAACATCACCCAAGACTCACCCAGCCTGAGCAACGGCGCTGCGCTTAACGGAGAAAGCATGTTAGTGCCAAACGCCAACGGCAGCTTTCTATCTGTCATTCCTAGCAGCGGAATAGGCACCTGGGCTCCCAACGGGACCAACATCTCCACGATGCCCAAGATTCACACGAACGCTGCTCTTCATCTTCTGCAGTGGCCGTTGATCCGTGATCTCGTCTCGCGCCCCTACGACCCGCAGATTCTACTTCAACTCGAAATGGCCAGAGAACCGCTGCACTCCCTGACCAAAACACCGTGTGTTGATCTTTCCAATACAACAGCCTACATCGAGGCATACTTCGAGCGAGTCAATATCTGGTATGCCTGTGTGAATCCCTACACATGGAGGAGTCATTATCGGAGTGCGCTGTCGAATGGCTTTCGTGAGGGCGCTGAAAGCTGCATCGTCCTTCTGGTCCTTGCGCTCGGCCAGGCTAGCCTGCGTGGTAGTATCTCCAGGGTCGTGCCACAAGAGGACCCGCCTGGGCTCCAATACTTCACGGCAGCCTGGGCGCTACTTCCTGGTATGATGACATCGAACAACGTACTTGCGGCTCAGTGTCACCTCCTCGCATCCGCCTATCTTTTCTATCTTGTGCGACCCCTCGAGGCATGGAATCTGCTGTGTACAACCAGCACCAAGCTCCAGTTGCTCCTGATGTCGCCCAACCGGATCCCTTCCGAGCAGAGAGAGCTGACCGAGCGTATCTACTGGAATGCCCTGCTGTGCGAGAGCGATCTGTTGGCAGAGCTCGATCTCCCGCACTCCGGCGTCGTCCAGTTCGAAGAGAACGTTGGCCTACCGGGCGGATTTGAAGGAGATGAAAACGAGGCAGTTGGGCGCGATGACCTCTGGTACTTTCTTGCGGAGATTGCACTACGGCGGCTGCTGAACAGGGTCAGCCAGCTTCTATACTCCAGAGACTCCATGGCAACCACGACGAGTCTGGAACCCGTCGTCGCGGAACTCGACTTCCAACTGACACAGTGGTATGAGAGTCTACCGTTGCCACTGCAATTTCCCTTCTCGAGGACGATGCTACCAGATCCGATCCAGACCGTCTTACGCCTACGATTCTTCGCTTGTCGGACCATCATCTACAGACCATACATCCTGGTTGTTCTGGACAACGAACAGGCAGTCTTGGACCCTGCTGTGCGTGATAGCTGTCACAAATGTCTGGAGGCTTCTATCCGGCAGCTGGAACACATCGCTGCTCAGTAAGCTGCCCATCAATCCCTACCAATTGGAAGAAGAGAGAAGCCAAGGCTAATAAGGAACTGCAGTCACGCCGGCCATATGCCTTATCTGTGGCAAGGGGCGCTCTCCATTGTGTCGCAGACATTATTGGTGATGGGCGCTACGATGTCACCATCTCTCGCAAATATTCTCCTGACGCTAGTTCCCCACAGGGATACCATTGATCAGATTATCAACGACGTGGTCATGGAGATCGAGCGATACGCCGTTCTTGCCCCAAGCCTCAGCCTAGCCGCCGAGATCATCAAGGAGGCCGAGGTTCGGAGGAGGGCTTACCTGAACGGATGAGAGAGCAAGTTCCCTCTCACTCTACGACACAAGACACAAGAGACGTGTCCATAACCCATTCGCATCAAAGGACTCTGCGAGCTTGGATGGTGTCGGGCCAGTAACGCGCATCAGACCAAGAACGAAATTGGCTACTACTTCTTTGCTTGGACATGAAGACCACGAAGTTCTAACGCAATCTACCTTCAGTTTGGCAAAACCCTGGCCTAGGCCTTGGACCATCTCAACAACACGACGTGTAGACGGTACATGTCATCACCGGCAGGCGGGGCAACGGGAGCACAATTTGTCTGTACGAAACGCAAGCTCAGTGACAGCAACAACATTTGTACTGCTGACGACTACTATTTTTTTCCTTACTTCAATTTCCCTGGAACCAGATCTCGGATACCTGTCGAAGCTGGCTGAGAAGCTGGTAGGGGCTGCTACGTCGCCACGCGACCACTGCAGATTTGGGCCCAACTTCGAAATTGCCTTCTCGCCACCACTTGGCGATCAAGCTAGAGCAGACCTGTCGGCCTTTCGAAAAACCCCGGGACCAGAATCCGCGAACGAAAGTTGTCTGGATCTTCAATTTAGGGCTGCAGCGTTATATGGGTGAAGCGTGATGGTTGGCGGGCAATTTCGGATGGCGGGCCGACATGCCGCCACCAAAGCCTCTTTGGGTAAACCAAGCGTTTTCAGTCCACCAAACACAAAAGGGTCTCCAACACTTGCTCTACTGTGTCTGGTGTCTGAACACTGGCATCATCATCATAGCTGCCGCCGCCGCCGCCGCCGCCACCACCACCACCACCACCACAACGACAACGCTGAGTAGTGCTCGGGGAACTTGCCGTTATACAGGGCCTTATCCGTATGTTTTGGGAGGGAACCCGGACCCAATGTGCTCCGTCAACCTGACGTGACAAAGGTCGACGTCAGACACCAGTTAGGAGAGATCAACCACTCCGGCTGTTTGAAGATCTCGAGGCAAAAAGGATGATCTTCTTTCATCTTCTGTTCACCTACTGCAATGGGATAAATCCGCGTCACATTCGGTTTGGAGGGGCAAGGGTTTCAAGATGAGAGCATAAGCATGTATGCTTACGGCTGCAACTTGGCGTGCTCGGGTCCAGGAGGAGCACGTGTATACGGATCTGACACTTGGGGGAGGCGAATGCTGGTCGTTCAGGAAGGCGGCCTTGATTCTGTCGACAGCCCAGCCTATCAACTCCGACAAAGAACATGGCAATACAGGACGCGTTCTCCGCGAAGAGAAGGATTTTTTGACCACAAGGAGGGAGCCTTCTGCATAGACATGGTGGTTCAGTGCAAATTCTCCGAGGGGCGGGGACGGCGAAAGATTGACTTGACTGGTGGATATATGATTTTAACACGCATGAAAAAGAGGCTTATGTATTGCCCGAATCCCTCCTCCCTCTCCTCTTCCCCCCTCTTTTTGTCTTTTTTTTTTTCTTTTTTTTCTTTTGCCTTTCTTTCCTTTGGGTTTTGTATTTGCCTCATCTTCCTTTCGAGCATGGAAAGAGGACATGTCTGTGCGAAAACTTGTCTCAGTCTGGGTTGTCAATGAGGCGTGCTGGTTCCATGCCCAGTCGACCCGAGGCCTCCTCTGTCATCCTCTCAACTTTCTACCTTCCTATCTAAGCAGCCTAGCTAGGAGAGAACAAGAATGATGAATGCTGAAATCTGATATGGAGGAAAATGTATCCAGCTTACCCGCTGCCTATTTCTGACGATTCTCATCGGCCCCAAACAAGTGGCGCGTGTACACCGACAATTCATGTAAGCCTTTTTCTGTAATCGTGCCAGTGACTTCCTCGAACCATACCTACTTAGATACCTGTCAAACAACAGGAGCTGTTTCTAGGGATCTCGCACCCTATCCCCGCCCACCCCCTTGTCCCATCAGATCCCGCACAACTCGGCACAGAGTCCCCGTGTCGGCACTCAACAGGATTATCAGATCCGGCACGCCAGACACGCATTTGCCTTTCTTTCAAGGGTCCAGAAAGATGCACCTTTATCTCGTTAGCGTTCCAAAATCGCAAGGAAAAGTCGCTTGGCTTTCTGTCTGTTCCGTACATAAGACTTCTTTTCTCCAAGTCCCCCCCCCTCCCCGCCTTCTCACCCCCGCCCGCCGAGACGCCTTTGTCTTGTGACAAAGTTCATTCCCCCCTGATCCCCTCCCCCCTCCCCCATGCTACGTGCATGCATCTCGTGCGAATCTACATGGGGCCAATTACAAGATGCGTACGTTTGGGGCCGATGGAGGATGGAGATCAACACTTGAAGCCCACCGCGTTCTTTTTTCGTATGTGTGTGTGTGTGTGTACTTTATGTATGCATGGGGCCATGTCATGCCCATGCCGCCGCCCCCCATCTCACTCTCTCACCCTGCGCGCCCCTGCAGCACGCCTACCATACCCACCCCCTCCTCTCCCCGCTTCGCCTTCCCCTCCTCCTCCTCCTTCTTCTTCTTCTTCCTGTTATCCTTCTTCAGACTTCGCTCTTCGCGTAGTATCTATCTAGCTGGCTGAAGGAATAGGAGGACAAAAGGAAAAGATGATGAAGAAGCGAGGGAGAGAGGGTACTTTTGGTGAACCGCCACCAGCTGACGGCGCGGGGTAGAGTAAGAGAGAGAGAGAGAGATAGGAGGGGGGGAAGGCATGTTGTAGTGGTGCTACTACTGCTGCTACATGTGATGGAGTGATAGAAAGGGGGGGGGGGTGGAGTGGTCTGATGGGAACAGGGGAACTTGAGGTTAGGTTAGGTACTTACTTACTCACTCGGCTGAACGGGCGGCCGTCTTTGTTGTTGATTTGCTGAGAGCGGAAGGGAAAAAAAGAAAGAGAAAAGAAAGAAAAAAAAGGAAGAGAGGAGAAAGTCCCTTGTGGGCACGCCCACTCGTTTGCTTGCTTGTCATCGCTTTCCTCTTTTCTTCCTTTTCCTATAAGATCTTGGATAATGTAGTGCTGGCTTCGACTAGGTCTATAGCGGAGGGTCACTCGTTGTATAGGTTTGGTAGGTCCAGTCACCTCTCCAAGGTTAGAGACATGATCAGTAGAGGCGCCCAACAAGGCTGGAAACTATTCAAGAGAAAACGAGAGACTGGATACTGTGTTCAAGGCAAAACAGCCATGTTCATCAAAGTCGGGTCCTGGTCATTTAAATCACATACTAGGACTTGGTATCAGCTCATAATACCCTTTTTTTGCGAGTATACCACTCCCTCCCTGCGGCCTATCTACAGAGACTCGGCCTAGTAGCTGGCCAAAGGTTCTGCTCCGGCTTCTACCGCTTCAACCTTTCAGATTGCAGCAGCAGGACGCCCTTACTCTTCGCTCTTTGGATACCTTATCCTCGAGAAGGCATCTCCTCGGTTGACTTGGTCCTCGAGAAGAGCCTCCTGAGCGTTCCCCTGCCTGGTGATTTCGGCGTCCTGGGGGTTGCAGGATCCTTCTGCCCTGATGAGGCCCCCGCCGCCTCCTCAGGTGGTAGCTTCACTTCGGGAGGCTTGGGTCGCCTCTCTAGCCTCCTGTCCAGTAATTTGTCCACGCCACCCTCCTCATATCCCAACTCCCGCCTCAGCTGCTCCCTTCTGATCTCCAGATCCCTATCCTCCTCCTCCTCGAAGATTGACTCCTGGTGCGCGGACTGACCATGATGGATGGCCGACGTCTTGACTTCAGGCTGTGCTGACGAAGATCCGGGCCCCTCGCCGGCGGACCACGGCCTGTCCTCATCCCCATTGACGACAACATACCACCTGATCTCCTCACCCCGCTGCAACTGGTCCCTCAGCTGCTCGAACCAGCCAGCTCCCTTGCCAAGCTTGGCGGTGTCCCGCTTTGGATTGAGCATCTCGTCGGAGCTTGGGCCTGTGATGGCAGGGCCGCCGCTGGTGCTCCGAACGCGTGTCTCGTACCGTTGAATCTCTTCCACGATGCTGCACGAGGCGTCGATACGCGTGACATAGTCGGCAACGTAGGCATAGGGCCGGGACACCTCGTGCAGATTGGCAGGATCGTGCTCCTCCAGCAGCTTCACGGGGGACCAGCTCTGCGAGAGGATGGGATCGGACGCGGCGCTGGCGTCGGAGACCTGAGAGGACGGGGGGCGACACGGCTGGGAGTTGGGAGGAGATGGTGGTGCCTCCTCGTCGTGGTGGTGGTGATGGGGATGATGGTAGACAGTCGACGGCTTCGGGGGGTGGGGGAGCGAATTGGCATCTGTACCACTGCCGTTCGTTGTCCCGCTGCCTTGACGCCTGTGACTGTTGCTGCTGGCCTGTCTGCGGTGGGTGGGTGCGTCCTTGTCACGGAGACCAGGTTGTGCAGACTGCTGCTGCTGGTGGCTGCCGTGGTGGGGTGTCGCGGCGGCTCGGTTCTGGCTACGACTCCTGCTGCTGCTCCTTGTCGTCCTCGTCGTCCCGCTGGATGGGGCAGTGTAGTGGCTGATGGCATCATCGTCCTCTGCGTTCCGGCCTTCCGAAATGCTCACCTGGCCTGAGGACGGGGCCACCGAGTTGGACAAGGGAGCGGCACTGCTGGAGCGGGTCGTGGGCAGGGCACACTCTGGAAGAAAGTCAAAGAGGTCGTAGAAAGACTCGACGAGGTTGCGGGGCGAGCCACGCTTGATGATCCACTCTGGGGCAGCATCGTCAAGATTCTGGACAACCACGTAGACCCTGATGCTGCGCCTCTTCCAGCGGAAGCCGTGGCAGAGATAGGTCGGCATGGCAGAGATGGCAGGCTAGCATCGCCAGCGGGCCTGACAGGTCATGTTATGCTATACATGAATATAATGCGCCGTGTAATCTGATGTTGAGCTCTGTGCTCTACGCTTGTCTGTGTTTCTCGTGTGTGTGTGTGTGTTGGGGTGTAATGGAGAACGAGAGTGAAAGTGCGCGAGAGACCGACCGACACACTCGCACACACCCCTCTAAACACAGAAAGAGACAGAGAAAGAGAAAGAGAGTGAGACTAATTATATGACCAAGACGGGCGGGTGGTAATCGTAAGAGCAAGAGGCCGTCAACTGATGCTTGGTTGTTGGATCAACAAAGACGAGCTGTGGTTGTGGTGCAGTGGGGTAAGTCGCAGCGCATTGTTCCTGCCCCAAGGCTAAATTAAATAGTCACTGCAGGTTCGCAAAGGGGCGCAGCCTCGCACGCCTCGTTGCTGGCGCTGGCGCTGGGTTGGCGTTGGCGTTGAAATAAGTTGGAGCTAAGGAAGAGACGATGGCACATTCCAGCTCCTCGCAAAAGCAAAAAGAACAAATCAAGGCTTCCTCCCCCCCTCATCATAAGTTCGCAGCCCACGTCTGATATTGGCCAAACCATGCATTTGCTTTGCATGACATGACGGCGGGCCCGGAATGAGATCGACGGTTTGTTTTTCTGACATGGCCATTCCTACGGGATGTGTCCAAGGTGACAATACGCCGGAGAAAAGTACCCTTTTTTTTTTTTTTTTTTTTGTATTACAGTGAGCAGCCTGATGTCTTGGTAAGTATATGTGTGTGTAATATGTGTCAGCGGTTCCGCATGAAGTTGCTGTTCGTAGCTTGCTTGGATCTTTGACACGACTGGTAGCAAGATCGACGACGTACCAGGTCGTCCGTCAGGTGGTCCTTCTGGTAGAATTCCCCGTCTTCATCTTGTCTCGGCATCGTCGTCGTCGTCGTCGCCTGCGTTTCACAGCATCAAATATATTTACCTCTGCCCAACCAGACTGCCAGGCTTGGCCATAGAGGTCGGAGCTAGACGGGTTACTTCACGAGGTCTAAAATGTTGAAAAAGGATTGTAGCACCGTGGCCGTGCAGCCTAATACCGGGGAGAGAGCTAACATTCGCCCTCAAGTCTCACTCAACAACTTACTGCCCATTTCCTGTGATCGAGGAAAGTCCAACAGTAAACCAATTCATAGCTAAAGTCGTGACTGTTCAGCAGTGGCAGGTCGCTACAATATCAAGACTGATCATCACCATGCATGGCGGGGAGGGAGTCTACTGTAGGTGTAGGCTCGGCCCGTCACCGAATCAGCCCCACCTATATCGTACAGTACAGGCAGTATTTGTTGTATAAGGCGGGGAAGGGGGGATGGTAGAGCTAGGGAAGGAAGGGGGCTGGCACAGCTGGGGGTGGCGTGGGTGGGTGGGTGGAGGCACAAGCGCACAGGCAGACAGAAGAGACCCCTGAACTTTAGTGCTACGGTGTCGGTACTCAGTGGTGCTGTAGCATGTGCTACTAAGTACGGTGCTAAGGAGAGCTGCAAGGGGCCGATGGACCTAGGAATGAAAGTGCATTTTCCGAACCAAGGTGAAATACCTTCTACAGCGTCAGCCCTGCTGAAAGGAATAGGCAAAAATTTGTGAAAACACCACCAAAATAAATTACCAGCCCTCACCAACCACACCGCCTCGATAGATTTTTCTTCCTTTTCTGTGCGTGTTTGTCTGGAAATCCTTCCCACAGCACTCAAGAATCCTTCGCAACAAAAGGACAACCAGTAGTAGTTACTATAGTACAAAGCGTTAGGGTGTGGGTCAGATAACGCCCCCAGCTAAGTACCCAGCCAGCCAGCCACCGTACATTGACTTTATTGTACCGTAATACATGGTACAGTACTGTAGCGCGTAGTAAGTAGAGGTGGTCATCGGTCAGCGGTCAGCAGTAGGTTCATCGGATGGGCACTGTACCGTTAGTCTCCTGGTCAGAGACAGCTGGACAGGATACGTGGATACATAGATACATAGTACTGCACATCTTTCGAGGGGGCGGGTTTTCCATGCCAGCATTGGCGGTGTTGGTTGGTGGTGCCTTCCCTGGACAGGGCGGCCGGCGGAAATTCTCTCTTGTCGTTGGAACCTTTTCGTCAGGAAGGAGCAGAGGACTCAGTTGTTGCTATAGTAAATGCTTGCACCTCCAAGCAAAGCTGACTACATTTCTCACACGCCTCGATCAACCCCCCCCCCTCTTCCCTCTCTCCCTCTCTTCCAGACAGCTTGGTGGCGACAGATGACAAGGCAGAGAGAAGAGACAGACCCAAAATTCGCGAATCAACCACTCACCACAGATCCGAGGAATGGCTGTCAAGCCTGCGTTACAAGACCCCTGAAGTTTTGGCCTTCATCGTGGTCGCATCCCCTCCATCTCAATGAATCCGTCTTGTACCAAATGAGGGGGCCAAGTGATCTACCTGATAATTACCATACATGGTACTTAGCTTGGCGTCTTTTTGTCTTTTCCTCATACCAAGTCAAGGTCGAAGGCAGAAAAGGAAAAAGTTACAATCACGAGTCGCAGTCACATCCAGCCTCAGCAGCTATCCACATCCACAATCGCATCCACCTTGGTCAGTTCTCGCCGTGGAGTCATCTGCTGGCTGGTTGAACAAACAGGCGAACGAACCAAAGAACCGCCTCCGCCTCGACACAGGGACTGCCGCCCAGCCCCTGTCCTGTGTTGCCCTGTCCTGCAGCTCTGAGCTCTGTCTCTCAATGGTTTGCCGGCAGGGCGAACTAGGCCTGCAGAGTTCCTCGTCCACTGCAGCACCTGAGTCGGCGATATCACCAATCACGCTGCCAGGAACGGCTCTCCACCTTACTACTGCAACCACCTGCGTTACAGTTTAGCCAGTCCGGTGCCACCATCTGGCTGCCTCCTCGTGCTGGTTGCGTGCGACTTGCAGTCTGCAGCATCGTCGTCGTCTCCTTGACACCAATACATCCATACATACATTCGTACATCACCTGGAGGGTTTCTCCTCTCCCTCCCCCCTCCTTCTCTCTCCTCCTTCTCTCATTGTCTTCCCCGCGGGACCACGACGGGCCTCGTTCACGGACCCCCCGTCCCCTTGCTGTGGCCCCACCCACCAGCACCCCCTCTCTAAACCCCCTCCCTTCCGGCTCACGCTGTATGAGGGCCAAATATTCCCTCCTCCAGTGGACCGATGGCCGGGTCAGATTACGAAGAGAGCCCGCGCAGCTCCATACAGAGGAGGAGGAAGAACTCGCGCGCCATACCGCCAGCCGTACCGATACCCCCAGCCGCGCCCGAAGTACCTAGGTCGCACCCTGCCGCGGGCCTGCCGAGCTCGCCGCCTCGCCGGAGGAGGGATCGGGGGAGAGAGGAGGAGAGCAGGCATCGTGATAGCGACTGGGACCGGCGACAGGATGAGGAAAGACTCCTGATGACCCCCGAGTCCCGGGCCTCCTCGTCTTCGTATCACCCCTCCCACCGCCGCTACTACGATTCCGAGTGCCGACGGGATCCCTCCACCACCCCCTCCCACTCGGTCGCCTCCTCCATGACGAGTGCGCGGACTCCGCATCCCCCTCGATCCTCCGTCACCCGCCAGTCCAATGTTTCCTACCGCCAGCCCTCTGTTTCCCTGCGGGCCCCTTCATCGGCCGGCTACGAGGACGACTATGCGCGTGAGAGCCGCAGGAGCCGTCCCCAAATTCCTCCTCCTCGTTCCATCCCGCCCCTGACGCCCACCGCCCAGCTTTCCCGAAGGTCCTCAAGGATCCTCAGATCTGCTTCCGTCTCCTCCATGGGATCGTCTCAGGAGGACGAGGTGGAGGAGGACGATGACAACGACGATGTGCGGTACGATAGTCACGAAGACAGCCGCCGACCGAGGCCAGACTATAGGGAAACCAGGCTTGTACGCGTGAATCGTCATGATGATGACGATGATGATGATATGGGGTTAGACCGTGGGTTGAGGAGTCATAGCCGAGCAGATACCGAAAGACGGAGTACGCACCGTCGGCAGGTTCGACATGAAGAAGAGTCGTTCAGCCCCGACGACGAGGTAGACCCTGACGAGACAGACCTCGAGTACCACCATCACTACCACCACCACCACCCCCCTCCTCCAGCCAGCCAGAGACCACGAGACCGTACCCCCTCTCGACACCGACCACGGTCGCCTTCACGAACCGCCTCTGTTAGACATATCCACGCCCCGGAGATTGACGTTGTGAACGATGCAGACTCAGACGACGAGCCGCTCACCCGCGACCTTCGAGACCGCTTTGAGCGTCGTGAAAGTCGCAGGCATCACAGGCATGATCCTCCCACGTCGCGAGAGCACAGGCGAAATCGGAGCGAGAGCCAACCCAAACGCTCACCACCTTCTGCACGGTACGTACTATCAGCTGCCCTGACTGGGGTCGATCCTGGCTCTGGCTCATCACGTCGGGTCAGGTCATCATCAAAGCGATATTACGAGAGCGAGGCTCCGCTGGTGGAAAGGCGTGATCGATACCATCCGCCGTCCACGTCGCTCCGGAGGCCGAGCACCGTCAGTGGTTCTGGCTCTGTGGCTGCTGCATCGCAACATCAAAGTGTAAGCTCCTCTACCAAACGCTCATCCTTTCTTGGGAGTTTCTTTGGTTCACCACGCTACGGCCATTCCCATCATCACCATGCCTCAGGAAAACCTGTCAAGACGTAAGTACCTACATATCTTGCCCCATACATTCTGAGCGCGTGAACTTATCATGATGAGATCTAGGGTCGAATGTGTCGTCTGTATGGATGACCTCCCTCCCCACAAGGCGACCAAGCTCAAGTGCGGCCATCGGATGTGCAACTCATGCCTCAAGCGAAGCTTCAAACTATCCATCACAGACCCCCAGCACATGCCGCCCAAATGCTGCACCACAGACCTTATTCCCCTCAAACACGTTGACCGCCTTTTTGACATCAACTTCAAAAAGACTTGGAACAAGAAATTCGTCGAGTACTCGGCCCGCAACCGTATTTACTGCCCCAAGCGCAGCTGCGGCGAGTTCATCCGCCCAGAGGACGTTCGCCACACCAGCGACGGCAAGAAGTATGGCAAATGTTCAAAATGTGGAACCAGAGCCTGTGTGCAGTGTAGCGGGAAATGGCACCGCGATCGGGACTGCCCCAAGGACGAGGAGACGACGAGGCTCTTGGCCCAGGCGAAAGAGGAAGGCTGGCAGCGGTGCATCAAATGTAAAGCCCTGGTCGAGCTCAAGGAGGGCTGCAATCACATTACTTGGTACGTTGTTGTTTATTTCTGGGTGGAGCTTTATCATTCACTCGATCTCCCTCGCTGACGTCGTTCCTTCTTTTCCATTTCTTCCCTCCATCTTAGCCTCTGTGGGGCTGAATTCTGCTATATATGCGGTGCCAAGTGGAAGACGTGCGCATGCCCCTGGTTTAACTACGATGCCGTCGAAAATGATCGGCTGCAGCACATGCAGGTCCCCTTGCCTCTCCGGGACCGGTTTGCCCCTCGCCCCACGGTCGACCTCCCGCCCTCTCCGCAGCGAGACAGCCGGGCGAGGCTTCGGCCGCGGCCCCAAACCTACGAAGAGGAGATGCTCCTGCGACAGCAGCAAGGAGAGCGAGATGAGGCACTCGCGAGACGTCTACATAATTATCGAGACTACGATGATGAACAGGAGGAGGACTTTTTGGCCGGGTTTGGCGACGTCACGGGGCTGGGCAATGCAGCAGGCCATTTCATGAACGAGGATTTCCGCCCTAGGCCGCGCAATATAGTTGTGCCACAGGTCCCGCCCCCTCCCCACAACACAATGCCACTCGAGCCAGCGCCCATGTTTGAGAGGGGCCCTGCTGGCGGTTACGTCCAGGACGTGAGTCGAGCACGACGCCCCCGGGCCAACTCACTCACGCGGCTCGCGGAAAGATTCAACGCGGACCGTCCGAGCCAGCGTCCGCCCCCTCCGCTGCCGACTGCTGCGACGATGCCTCTGCCGACGATGGCGCCTGCCCTCGCGCCAGAGCCGCCGCTCAGGAGGGGCACGGTTGAGGTCCCCAGCGCCGGGAGGATTCTCAGGGCGGCCGCGCCTGTCTACGAGGAACCCGAGGAACTAAGCAAGCCTAAGGGTGGTGCATCAGTGAAGAAGCAACATGCCCGTGATTCGCCTAGAGACGTCAAACAGTCAGCCCTGGCGGGGCTGACGGGGGATGGACGGTACAGAAACAGAGTGGACGAATGGCGGATGTACATTGGGCAAGGTACCGGCGAGCCCGCTGCAGAGTTGACCATCTAGGGCCTTCCTTGGCGTGGTCGCACGGCAGGATGACTGCATCTGCAGGTGGTCACACAGGCGTGATTGGATGAACGGTCTTGGCGTGAGAGGGTAGCTGAGTGGCCAGATGCGATGATTACACTACGGATGAATAATGACGATTAACGGCACGAAAGGTCAGCATTTGGGTTGGATTAGGCCCGTTCATACTACTACAGTAAGTGTTATTACTATCACGTTACGGGACTCACGGAACACACACACACACACACACAAGCGACGATCAATATGCGCGCCCATACGCACACAACACAGATGCATGGTAAAGGGACATGAGCAGCATTTGCGGAGCAGTCAGCAGGCGACCCATCATACGCACGATCATTTCTAGAGGGAACTTGCGATGTCTCATGTTGCATGGGAATTATTATTTTCTGGGGCTCCTCACTGTGTGGTAATTGGCGTTGGGGTTGGGCGGTTCAATGTTGTCCTTTGGCTATCTCGAGGTGTTTCCATTTATCCATCAATCACTTGTGTGTATGATTATTCTAGCGTCGGAGTTACGATTTATGACCACCATTATATCACATATGAAGCAATTGCTTAAACTCGAGAACCAGGAGGGACCAACGTCTTTAGTTGCAGGTCACTATTTACGTCCGATCTTCTGCATGACATAGTCTTTTTTTCTTTTCTTTTCTTCAGCTTTCTTGGCCTGCAGGTCTCACAGTGGTCTCGAACGGTCCTCCGTCCTTCCTGTGTTGCGTTGATCTGCGCCTAGTCTTCCTCATTGTCTTGGAGGTTGGGAGGGACAAGAAAAATTTAACATCCATACGTATCGTTACACTACACAAAACTGCCGGCGGTAATCTCACGCACGCGCGCACACACCTCTGCAGGAGTAGGAGCATTCTAATTAAGAAGGAAGGGGATGCAGGGTAGCATCATCCTACAACTACCGCACCTCCGCTGGCAAGGCGTAATCCAATCTTGTCTCGCTCGAGCTGGAGGTGGTTAGCCGGACCCGCGTCCGAGGTGAAGACGGGCGAACGGCTGTAGTCTCCCCAAAAATCGCCTCTTGTGTTACCTCGCGCTGTGCCGCGTTTCTTAGATTGGTCTTTCCATTTCCTATTTGCCAGGCTCAGAGGATTGTGTGTGACCTTTTGTTGGCACCAGGACAAAAGATGGGCCCGTTCCTTTTCCGCCCCCCCTCCTCTCCTCCCCCCCCCCCCAAAAATAACCAAGAAACAAAACAGAACCGTTATTTAGGAACCATCTCCTTCCTAGTCAGTTCAGCCGAGAAGAAAACGGCATAATATAACACACAGAAAGAGGAGTCCGAACCCACAGACTACTGCAGTCAGAGTAGCCATGAGCCCTCCGCAGCTTGCAGGGTCTGCGGCTTCCTCGTCTCTCGGCGCTTCCCATGTACCGCTATCAGGGAAAAAAGTCTTACACCGCTTGAGAAAAAAAGACGAAAGGGAAACGAGACTATTAGAGGTAGCTTTGCGACACTGAGGGACATGGATGCAAGGGCTTATCCTAACAAGCAATGCGGTTGGTGTTGACACATTACGTACATAAAGTCCTGGGGGAAGTAAGACGTCCCCATGCTATCCGTGCTTTGGGGTTCATGTGAATGGAGTAAGTACTAGCAGGCAGAACATTGCTCGGAAAGAGAGACCCCCCCCCCCCAAAACACCAAAAACCAAAGGATCTCACTGCCAGTCATTGTTTTGTCAGCTGTGTGGTCACAGTTGTCACAGCACTTCATCATGTCTTTCCGGAGCATCTTAAAGGATGTATACCAGGAGACAACGGTTCTCGATGTCCTGCGATGGGGGGCTTTGGCGCTGATCATCCACATCTTGTCGGGGGCCGTGTACGACCTCTACTTCCACCCGCTGGCCAAGTATCCAGGCCCTCTCTTCGCGAAACTCTCGACCATCCCGTCATGGTGGTACACGACGAAGCAGGACAGGCACCTCTGGCTGTTCCGGTTGCAGGAGAAGTACGGCTCGACCGTGCGCTACCGGCCCGACAGCGTTGTCATCAACACGCCAGAGGCGTTCAAGACCATCTACGGGCCCAAAGGCAACAACACAAGGAACGTGGCGTTCAAGTTCTGGCCGCGGGACCAGAACCACTGCAATACGCTGCAGACCATGGACAATGCTGAGCATGGGCGCAAGAGACGCGTCCTGGCCATGGCATTCTCGGAGAAGGCACTGCGAGAGTATGAGCCGTACATTCAGGAGAACATGAAAAGGTGGTGCGAGCTGCTGGACAACCTGACGCCTGCCAAAGGGGGATGGTCTGCGTCCATCAATTTTGCCGACTGGATGAATCGCCTGGTGAGTTTCTTGGACCGGCCGCGCTCAGAGCCTTCTTTCTCCCTCTTCTCGTTTCTTCCTTTTTGCCCTCTTCTTTTTTACTAATCCCCAAATAAGCAATTCGACATTATGGGAGAGATCTGCTTCAGCAAGACATTCGGATCAAAGGAAGAGGATGGTAAACATATGAGACACCTCATCCATCTTCTTGGTGGGATGATGGCCTCGATGTATCCAGTGAGTCGCACCTAGGAGTAGGAGAGAACACAGGTTGAGACCTCAGCTCACGCCAGATGATGATCAGTTCTCAGTGTCTCCGATCACACCTCTTTGGGTCTGGCTCAAGCCGCGCGGGTTGGACTGGCTTATGGAGCAGCTCATGCCCGCAGACATAGCCGAGTGGTTCGGCTGGGTCGCACAGGCTCTCGAGGAGCGCATCAAGAGAGAAGAGGGGGACAGGCTTTCTTCCAAGGACGACAGCAAGATTCGCAAGGACTTTTTCCACTACATCTTCAAGGTTCGGGATCCCGTCACCGGCAGGGTTGGGTATTCGCAGCAGGAGCTCTGGGAGGAGTGCCAGCTGCTGATCACTGCCGGCGGAGACACCACAGCGCTTGTGCCTACGGGGATCGTGTTCTACCTCGTGCGCAACCAGGCCGTGCAGGACAAGCTCGCAGAGGAGATCCTAGCGGCCTTTGGCTCGGTCGATGAGATCGTTCCAGGCCCCAAGCTGTACTCGTGCAAGTACCTGCGTGCCGTGATCCAGGAGGGCCTGCGCACCGTGCCGCCTGTCGCGGCAGAGCTGTACCGTGAAGTGCTGCCGGGCGGCGTGGTCGTCGAGGGAGACTACTTCCCCGGTGGTGTCAACGTCAGCATCTGTACATATGCTCTGTGTTACAACAAGGATGTCTACCCCGAGCCATTCGAGTTCCGACCTGAACGGTGGATCGTGGATGAGGACAAGGGAGTCTCCAAGGAGAGCGTTGAGCTTGCGGAGAGCGGGCTATGCTCCTTCTCAGCCGGCTCGCGCGGATGCGTTGGGAAGAATTTGGCGTATATGGAGATGTCTCTTGTCATGGCCAAGTTATTGTATAACTTCGAGGTTAGAAAGGATGCGAACAGCAACCTTGGCGGGGGCGACCCGTCTGGGCGGCCAGGCCGACAGGATCCGGACCATTTCCAGATCTATGATGCCTTTGTGGGATTGAGGGACGGCCCCATGATTCAGCTGAAGAGGCGAGTTCACGGGTGAAGGTGGTTGAGAGGGTGATAAATATCAGCTCCGAGTTCATTGAAGGCTGGGTTGCCAACGATGAGACGAGGGAGATAGCCTGAATGACAAACAGTCGCCGGTAGTAGCCCTGAGAACAAGAAAGAAAGAAAAGAAAGAAAAAAAGGATTGGCAGGGGTTGACTGATATTGAGACAGTTTGAAGAAGAAGAAGGTGATGATAAAAGATTCAAGCATATCTCTGTAGCATTGTTGTAGAATATCAAGAGCAATCCTCAAAAATTGGTCGTTGTGAAAAAGGTTGAGGGGGCAGGAGGGAGAAATACCATGGTAGATGTTGCCCCGAGTCGAGTACTGAACATCTAACGCTATACTAAAATAGGAAGCACTTAAACACTTACGTTCAGTACCAGGACCTCAGCGCGCCATTCTTTTTTTCGACGCGATTTCCAATGCCGAGTGACTGACTGGCGGTGACACCTACTTTTCTTTTTGCGACACCACCAATTGCCCGTTTCCTTGAAATCCTCCCCCCCACCCCCACCGCACTTGGGGGATTATGTGGATTGCCAGGAGGATGGCATCCACGACATCCAAGTCTGCGACCCACGGCGCCCTAACCTTTGAGCTCCTAGCTAAGTGCTCCGTAAGGCTCACACCCTCCTCCTTCTTACTTGCTCTGCGCCGCCCATTGACGAGCTCTTTTCGACTGACAATTGCACCTTCACCAGGGATAGACCACACGAGCTCGCGCCTCCGTCCTTACCCTGCCTCATGGCCCAGTCAACCTTCCCATGTTCATGCCCGTCGCGACCCAGGCTTCCCTGAAGGGCATCACCCCGGAGCAATTAGAGCAGACGGGTTGCCGGTTATGTCTGAACAATACCTATCACCTGGGCCTCAAGCCAGGCCAGGAGGTCCTCGATGCCATTGGTGGTGCACACAAGCTTCAAGGCTGGAAACACAACATCCTGACAGATAGCGGAGGGTAAAGAAAAACAAAACATTCCCTCCAGCCATGCATTGCCCATCAGCGCACGTCGCTAAAGATGGGGCGCGCGCACACACACAAATGCTCACGATGGCATTCTAGCTTCCAGATGGTATCCCTCCTCAAGCTAGCCACCATAACCGAAGAGGGCGTCCGCTTCCTCTCCCCACACGACGGGACGCCCATGCTCCTGACCCCAGAACACTCCATGTCCCTCCAGAACTCCATCGGCTCCGACATCATGATGCAGCTCGACGACGTGCTCGTCACCACCTCGCCGGACAAGGCCCGCATGCGCGAGGCCATGGAGCGCTCCGTGCGCTGGCTCGACCGCTGCGTCGCCGCCCACCGCAGGCCCGACACCCAGAATCTCTTCTGCATCATCCAGGGCGGCCTCGACCTCGACATGCGCCGCGAGTGCACCGAGGCCATGGTCAGGCGCGACACCCCCGGCATCGCCATCGGCGGCTTGAGCGGCGGCGAAGCGAAGGCGGACTACTGCGCAGTCGTCGGTGCCTGCACGGCTTTGTTGCCCGACCTGAAGCCCAGGTACGTCATGGGCATCGGCTACCCAGAGGATCTGGTGGTCAGCGTGGCCCTCGGCGCGGACATGTTCGACTGCGTGTGGCCCACGCGGACGGCGAGGTTCGGGAATGCTATCACCAAGCACGGGATGCTGAAGCTGAAGAACTCGGAGTTCGCCAACGACTTTGGGGTGATTGAGGAGGGTTGTGGGTGCGTCTGCTGTCGGCCAAAAGTGGATAGCCAGGAGAGCGAAGGTCTAGGCATGTCGAGGGCCATGATTCACCACAATGTCGCCAAGGAGACGGTCGCGGCGCATCTGCTTACTATGCACAATGTCTGGTATCAACTGAACCTCATGCGAGAGGTCAGGGAGGCGATCATTGCGGACAGGTACCCGGCGTTTCTGAAGGAGTTCTTTGGCAGGTTGTACCAGGATAAAAGTGACTACCCAGACTGGGCAGTGAGCACCCTTAGAAAAGTTGGTGTAGACTTAATGCAGGATTAACAAGATAAAAATGAAGAGAGAGACAGAGAGAGAAAGACAGAGAGTCTTGGCCTTTGATCTTCACATACTCTACAGTGGTCTCTGGCAGTGTAGTACAGTACTCATTCTCATGACGGCTTGTTGCTTTCCAAATTGCTAATCGAAAGTGGGTATCTCTCATGATTGTTCCTTCCAAATCCTCCTTGTGTCCCCTGTAGCGCCTGAAGTGCAAGAAGAAGATTCTGACTGCAATTTTTAGACATCCTGAACGACCTCTTTGAACTCCTTGACCTCTTCATCAGCACCGCGCCGCGAGCGATCGATAACCTTTGCGCCGTCCTGCATCCAGAAGTCAACCTCATCCACGATATCGTACACAATATCCTCCACGATTTGCTCATCGTAGCGCTCGACCATGGGCCGTGGCACCTCCTGCTGGACGGTCACTGTAGATGGCTCCTCAGTGCCGGTCATGGCGACGTCACCTCCCATGCCCTCTTGCTCGTATCCTGGGGGCGGATACCAGAACTTGGGCCCAAAATTCACCTCCGCAGCGCCGCCTCGAAACACGCTCACGGCCGGGTAGTATCCTAACATGCCGTCGTCCAGACCTTCCCGCGCGTCAGGCTGCTTAGCCGTGGCTGGCTTCGAGGCGAGAGGCAAAAAGGCAAGAAGATTATTGAACGCGGTACCCATATCCACCCCGTTCTTGTATACCTTGATCCAGGATTTCGGCAACGTTCGCATGCATGGGATTGGGTGGTTCGGGTTTGGGCCCTCGGACGAGCCTGCCCCTGAGCCAGATGCAGACATTGGTGACGGGTTCATCAGGTCGTCAAGCTCTGGTGTGGTGTGGTAGTCGGGGGTTTCGAAGTAGATGTGCGCTTTGAACCGAATGGGAAGACGATCTCTCACGATATTCGGCACTTCTGCGGTACCGTGGTCTGCTTCTTCGAGCAGGTCGACGGCTGGGTTGTAATGACCCGATACCACCTTTCGATGCAGCTGCTCGGAGGGCAGACCAATCTCCAAGCCAATCACATCCCCTTCTCGGATGTCCTCGCCAGGAGGGAAAAAGTCCTTGGGCCGTGACATGTAGACCTTCTGCCCTTCCTTGTCACGGATCCCATAACTGTAGGCATCGAAGCCAGCCGGCGCATCGATGGCGGCCTCCCTCCGTGCAAATCCAACGCGTACATGGCCGCGAGAGTCGGCCTGCTCCGAGTCGAGCGCTGGAGGATCTTTCAATATACCTCGCGTAATCTTGCACTCCCAATACCACGTGCCCTCCCGTATGGCAACATTTGCCCGCGACATCCTCCATCCTTTATCCGTCGTGATGTGTTTCCCTGACCTGTCAAAGAACAAATGTGTTGCCGCGTCCTCAAAACTCATGTGCGGGCCGAACGGCTCAGGTTCTGTCTGGCGGTAGTAGAAGGAGGAGGGGAACTTTGGATCCGCAATGCAGTGGGTATAGTAGTACTGCTTCTTATTGTAGACACTGGTAGGGGATCAGATTAACACCAACACGATAGAGACGCGGTCTGAGGGATACCCACTGCTCCTGGGTTTCGAAGAACTCGATCTGCTCGCCATTGGGACCTGTCTCGGTGTGGTGACTTGCCAGTTGCGGACCTCGGGCGGGTTCGAAGTCGCCAGCTTTGGGGAGGGGGAGGATGTAGCGCGCAGGGCCCATCTCTGCAGGGGGAACATTCTTGGAGCTCTTCTTCGACTGCCTCGGATCTGGAGTGGCACGAGAGGGCTCGGCGCCGCCTGGGGTGGTGGCAGCCTTCGACTCGCGTTTCTTGAGAGACTCTTTCTTGGTACGCTTCTCCCGCGCCATGATCCCACCATCTTCTGCCGCCTGTGACTTTTTCGAACCGGGTTCTGGTTTGAGCGGAGAGGAGACAGCCGGCGAGTGATGGTCTTCCAGAGCTCGTTTCTGCGGTAGAGAGGAAACAGCTGGTGGCAGTGGCGCTGGAGAGCTCCTCGGTGGTAAGGGAGATGGACTGGCAGCTGTTGCCTCTCCATTTGGGAGGGCCTCTGCTGGATTGTCACCAGACATGATGACAACCCAGACTGGATCAAGGTAGACTGCAAGGAAAAATGGATCAATGAACTATCTTCAAGGCCTGGGAAGCAAACAACACCCCCCGTGGTGCTTCTTCATTGCTGATGCGCAGAGAGCCGTGCAGCAAGTGAAGAGCAACGCTAAGACCTACCAAAAGACGAGAAGACGCGCTGCTGCTAGCTGCGGCCTAGGTAAGCTAGGATAAGAAACACGCTTATCTATTGGTGGCTCCCTGGACAAAAGGGACCCACTCTGCAACTTTGGTACCTAATGCCTGCTTCTCATTGACTTTACTCTTTGACCTCTTCAATCTTTACAGAGACCTTTCGAAGTCGCACGCGACGTCTCGTCAGCCAACACCCACGCCTCAACGCGAGCCCCACACAACCGAACCGTCATCATGCCTGTCGTCAAGGGTGGCGTCTGGACGAACATTGAGGATGAAGTCCTCAAGGCTGCCGTGTCCAAGTACGGGTTGAATCAGTGGGCACGCGTCTCGTCGCTGCTTGCCAGGAAGACGCCCAAGCAGTGCAAGGCAAGATGGCAAGAATGGCTCGACCCCAGCATCAAGAAGGTCGAGTTCACGAAAGAGGAGGACGAGAAGCTGCTGCACCTGGCCAAGTTGATGCCCACACAGTGGCGGACCATCGCCCCTATCGTCGGTCGAACCGCCAACCAATGCATCGAGCGGTACCAGAAGCTTCTTGATGAGGCAGAACAGCGGGAGGCTTCCGAGCTGGGGATGACCGGAGGCGACGAAGCCTCTGCACCCACCGCTGATGACGTGCGACGACTGCGACCGGGCGAGGTGGACCCCGACCCAGAGACGAAGCCCGCCCGGCCGGATACCATTGATCTTGATGAGGACGAGAAAGAGATGCTCAGCGAGGCCCGTGCCCGTCTCGCGAACACACAGGGAAAGAAGGCTAAGCGCAAGGCACGCGAGCGACAGCAAGAGGAGTCGAGGCGTTTGGCAGCTCTGCAGAAGCGGCGCGAGCTGAAGACTGCAGGTATCAACATCACAGTGATGACGCGGAAGAAGGGCCAGATGGACTACAATGCAGATATCCCCTTCGAGAAGAAAGCTGCTGCTGGTTTCTACGACACAACTGAGGAGCTCACACTGAACGAGAGGCAGAGGGCCAACTTCGACCCCAGGAAACAGCAACTGGCGCAGGCAAAGCGGAAACAGGACGAGGAGGATGAAGCAGGACGAAAGAGACGCAAGGCTGATAAGGACGCGCCGTCTGCATCGTACCGAGAGGCTCTCAAGGCCGGCCAGATGCAACGGATCAGGGAGGCCGAGCAGAGCAGTAAGCGACGGGCGCTGGTCCTCCCGTCGCCACAGGTGGGCGAAGGCGAGCTCGAGGAGATCGTGAAGATGGGCATGATTGGGGAGAGGGCAAACACCATGGCACAAAATGGCGACAACGATGCAACACGCGGCCTTGTCAACTCCTACACGGCACTGAACAGTGGTGCACCTATTCGGACACCAAGAGCACCTGCTTCTGAGGATCATATTGCAAACGAGATCAAGAATATCCGAGCACTAACAGAGACACAATCGTCGCTGCTCGGTGGGGAGAACACTCCACTTCACGAGGGAGCCGGTTCGACAGGATTTGAGTCTGCCGCTCCGAGAAGGCAAGAAATCTTTACCCCGAACCCCATGGCCACGCCATTGCGACAAGGCGTGAACGGCGTTGGCGCGACCCCTCTACGGCCGGGGCAAACTCCCATGCGGACGCCACGCGACAATTTTGCGTTGAATGCTCAAGGCAGCGAGTTAGTCATGAGACAGCAGCTCAAGCGAGGCCTAGCATCTTTGCCCAAGCCCAAACAACAATCCTGGGAGCTCGAACTACCAGAGGAGCAGGAAGACATCGCAACCACGTCGAGTCGGTTACCCGAGGATGCCTCGGAGCGAGATCGAAGGGAACGGGAGCTTCGAGCGGCGCAGGAGCTGCTCGAGAGGAAGCGGCGGACACAGGTCATGCAACGTGATCTCCCTAGACCGGTCTCTGTTGATTACACGGTGCTCCAACGGATGGCAGAAGACTTAGAAGACCCAGCCGAGAAAGCCATTGCGCAGGAGGCGGCGTTGCTGATTGTTTATGATTCGTTGAAATATCCTCTGGCCGCCAAAAAACCGTCTGCCCAGCAGCCGACCTTGGATCAAATCGATGATGATGCACTAGCAGAGGCACGAAGGCAAATCTTGGTAGAAGCCAAAGGCAGCCTGGCGCCGGAGGAAGTCGAGGCTGCGTGGGCCAAGTCGAACAACAACTCACTGTTGCTGGGTCTTGGTTGCTACAACGATGACGAGGAAGATCAGCTCAACACCATGAAGGCAGCCTTTGACGAGGTGCAGGACACCATGATCAGCTCCGCCGAAAAGGGGGCGAAACTGGAGAAAAAGCTAAACCTCCATCTGGGTGGTTACAAGCAGCGCGCAGATATGTTGCGGAAGAAGATCGGCGACTCAGCTGGCGAGCTGGAGAAGGCCACCAACGCGTTGAATGCCTTCAGGATTCTCGCCAATTCGGAGGAAATCGCCGTCAGAAACAGGCTGGCTAGCCTGCACGAGGAGGTTGGCTTCATCAGCAAGAGGGAGAGAGAAGCGCAAGAGCTCTACAGGCAAAACAAGGAGGAGCTTGATGCCCTCACGACCGCGGCCACAAACGGCCATCACTGAGGATGCAGGCTTGATAGCGATTACATATAGTCACAATCGGGGTACAAGCAGCATAGATCACAAAAAGATTGAAATTAATGAAAAGGGTATATTCGATTGTATTCTTGAATCTGATCCTAGCGCAGACAGCAGCCCGCTTCGGAAAGAAGCATAAAAAGCCAAACCATAACAGACGTTCCAATTGATGCTGGCTGCCACAAACACAAGGCAGCACTCTTTGTTTTCCCCTTCCATATTGCGAAAGTCATAACTCATAAGATCCCACCTCAAAAGTTCCCCACGTCTCCATCCTGAGGGCCTCGCAGCAAAATTAAGTCAGGGTATATAGTATAGGTGGTAAGATCACCTCCTGCTTGAGGTAGCAACCGGACTCTCAACGAGCGCAGGAGACCCGTGTGACTCCATGGCAATGGGCAAAGGTCCAGGGCCGAAGCCAGAGTCAGCATCCGAGAGCTCCTCGACACGGCCCTCCATCTCTGAAGCGGCGGACTTCTCCTTCTCGAGCCGGGTCTCGCGGCCTCTCTTGTGGCAATACCACAGGACAAACATCAACACTAGTTTGATTTACTGTCAGTTAAAGTCTTGTTCCTCTGGGTGGGAAAGGAGTCCAGGCTACTATCACAAAGCAGAGACAGAAGGACAGGGGGAGTGTGTGTGCTTGACTTACAGAACAACGCAACGCTCCAGATCACATTTGTCCCGATAAAAGCCGGCCACCTCACCTTGAGCGCGTTCATGATGGCCTTCAACATGCCGACAATGGCACTCGGCTTCGTCACCAGCTCGCTGATGTTCTTGGGGGTCAACAGCTTCATGGCCTGGCCCTTGATGGAGCCAGCAGGCGCGCCCTGGGTCTTGAGGCCCTGGCTCTCGGCGGCGACGGCCAGCAGCTCGGGCGCGAGGCTGCCCGTCAGCTTGTTGGGGAGGCTCGTGACCAGCTTCTTCATGCTGCCGGGGAGCTTGTCGAAGTTTCTGGCGAGGGTGCCGTCGTGGTCCTCAAATAGGTGCTGCAGGTCACGGCCCGCGGTGGGGACGCCGTTGACGAGGTCCTTGAGCACCAGGGTGAACTTGGACACGAGCTCCTGGCTGTCCTTGGACAGGGAGAAGGTCTTGTTGTTGCGGGCCGAGAGGTTTAGGTCCTCGAGGACGCGGCTGATGTCCTTCTTCTCGCGCTCCTCCTCGTCGGGTGTGATGACCGCTGCGGCGGGCTCGAGAGCGCCAGCGGCACCGCCCTCGTTCTTTGCCGTCGGCCGCCGAACCCAAAAGGAGAAGCGGCTCTTGTTGTTAGTGGTGGGGTGGGCGGTGGTAGGGGTAGAGGTGCTGTTGCTGCTGTTTTTGTTGTTGTTCTTCTTCTCGCTGTCGGGCAGATTATCATTCTTCTTCGTTTCCTCGCTACTCTCCTTGCGACCCATGACTGTCTTTCCCTTGCCAGCAGCAGCAGCAGCAGGGCTTTCCGAGTCGCTCTCCCAGTCACTCTCCCAGGTGTACTCGGGCGTGTTGCTGCGCGGAGGCAGGGGAGGCCGCTTGCCGTCTTCGTCAGAGAACGCGTCCTCGCCCGTCAGGCGCTCGAAGAACAGTTCGTCATCGTCTGTAAGGACGGGGCCCTGCGGGCCGGGCGTGGGTGATTGTGAGGCTGCGCGCGATGCTTCCCCTTTGGCTTCTTCTCTAGCTTTGACCTTTTGGTCACGATTCTTTTTGAACTTCTTGTAGGTGATGAACTCCAACATGGTCTCTTCTTGTTCGGACACGGCACCTTTCTGGGGTCGTGATGTTCAAGTGGTCGAGGAGGAGAAATTGAAGATGATCGGACCTTGAGAACAGTGCGATTGGAAAGGTTTGTGAGTGGATGTCAACTCGACCAACAAAGAAGACGTAATTATACATGCGATTGCAATGAACCTGTTTTGCGGCTCAACGCTGTAATTGGGTGGCGTGTGGCAAGTAACGGCTGTGTAGTACTAAGCTATGTGAAGAGGCCGCCGGAGCTACTACGCGCTTTACTGTTAAAGCATAGTTTCAGGTGCAGGACACAGCCACTGGAAACATCTGGCCAGACACACGAGGAGCATTTTTCATCGTGTATAATATAGATTGTACGACTAAGTTCTGGCAGATTTACCCCACTGGACAGTTGTACAGACAAAACAAGGTTGCATGTTGCTTGTCTGTGTTCGCCTGTTTCAAGAGAGGCCTCGTCTCCTCGAGAAAATGGAATGACGTCACGCTTTAACGGACCGTTCACTAGCTCAGATTAGATAGAGACGGAGGCTTGGGATGAATTTCATGTGAAAACGCCAATCAATTGTGGCAATGGGGTATCTTAATTATCCTGCCATCATGGATCCTCGACTCCGGCCTTTCGTAGCAAAAATACGATGGCGCAGACAGTCAGGCAATCAATCCCTCTGAGAGTCATGTGTCTCATTTTCGTAATTCGTCAGAATCCGATGTCAGAAATAGCAGTCATGCAGAAAAAAGGTCTCCGTGCTCGAGATGCAGGAAGCCTCAACTGCACGGTCTCTCTTAAGCTTACAGGCCTGTCTTCAGCCATCGCCTTCGTCCTATTGGCCCTCCTCGTCAACTTCCCCCATGTCCATGGACGCATCTTCATCTCTCCTCCGGGAGCCATTGGTCCTGCCGACCTGACGATGGGCTGCGGGCGTCTCCGTAACGGACCTCTCGCCCACAAAATTCCTGCCCGTCCAGGCCGTCTCGCATCTCGGACAGATCTTGTGTCCCCCTCTTCTAGTGCGCCAGAAGGCGTCTGCACAGATATCGTGTAGGCGCACGTTGCAGTCACGCTCCGGGCATCTCTGGCCCATCGTGACAATCTCCTTGCATGCCTCACAAAACTTGATGCGCTGCCACTCTCCGGGGGCAGCCTCTGGGTCATTGTATGTATCCTGCAGCCACGACTTCAACTCCATCAGCGACCTTGCGCTCAGGCTGTAGAAGCCTGCAGGGCTCCACTCAAACCAGCCCTCTCCCACCATGCTCGGCAGCAGCTTCTCGATCTCGCTGTGCTTCAGTCCCCTGGGGGCTGTGCGTTGCGGCTGCGAGGCCTCCCCTTCTGCGTCACTACCCTGGCCCTCCCTAGGAGGCGGCGGTGGCGGCGGCGGTCTGGCGACCTTTCTTGCCTGCGCTGCTGTGACGGCCATGACCTCCTGCCTCGGGGTGTTGTAGGTGTCGAACATGGCATCGAGCACCCTCTTGATGAACGCGAGCTCGTCAGCAGTGCGCGTCGTCGCCATCTGGGTGGCGGGGTCGCTGTGGGCATTGATAAAGGCCCATATCCGCTCGCGCGTGGTCTGGTGCAGGGTGCTGCGGATATCGTAATCGAGGGGCGCGACGGCCTCGCGGGCCTTGCTGATGTAGTGCCGGACCAGGTCTTCGTTGACATCGCTCGGCTTGACCATTTCCTGCGCCGCATCGCCTGCGGAGAGAATAGCGGCGATGATGCGCTGGGCCTCTTGAAAGGTCAGCGCGCCGCGGCCCAACAGCGCTTGAAGGAAGGCGCGGTTGCTGTCATCCCACCCATTGGGCAGAGAAGGCCCAATGTCCATAGGATCTCCCCCTGACGCCTCTCGGCCAGGCGGGGAGGGCATGTTGTCTTGTGGGAAAAGGGCCCGGCGAAGGGGGGGGGGTCGTATGTGCTAGAACTTAGTCGGTCGATCGACAAAGACGCGTTCGATATTCGCAAACGCGTCTCGGCGTGCACAGGGCTTGCAAAGGGGAGAACATGGCCAATGCGGAGGCGGCGGCACCCATCGGCCCCCAAAATAGGCGAGGCGCACCGCTGTTGCAGACACAGCACAGGGATTGGGGTCAGGGGGACCCCCCTGAAGCACAGCGCGACAATGTACAGCAGCGCACTGACGTCAAAGATACTGTACTCCGCCAGCATTTCATGCCTTGCGCCACCAAAGCCAAAGCTCCCGATCTGAAGACCCCACTACCGGAATCGGTACTGCAGCTCCCGATGCCCTGCAAGCATCCACAGCGCCCAAAGCTTCTTTTCTTGTCATTCACTCGCAGAGCCACAATGCGTGGCAACTCTGCCGTCGGGATTTCGTGTTGATTTTCACCCCAGCTGATGGGTACACCCGGCGACAGGCTCTAATCTATGTTGCATAAGGTTTGTAAAGAGATGTGCACAGCCTTTACCTTGGCTGTCTTGTCCGGCAACTCTCGACCTTGACATGCACAGGAAACATCAGACATTCTCTCTTCAGTGCCATGTCTCCGACCAGACTCACGGTGTTTCTAGCAGATTGCCTCCTGAGGGACCAAAAGCGAGGCCATCCTCGAAGGGCCAGGCATGTTCCCATCAGATCGGGACTCGGATCCCTTGAAGCGGGACTACGCAACCCGGCAATAACGCCGATTCAGCCAGCGCGCGCCGCATCTAAATTGCAACCTCGTCTCCCGGCTCTCGGGTTGGGTTACCCTGCGCGGCGTGGCGGAGCAGTACCCGATTCGAACATCGTCTCAGATCTTGCTTCGACTCTGTCTCTATCAGATCTTGAGAGTGGACCAACTGCGGGCTGCCTTTCTAAGAATATGTACAATGGTACGCGGTCCTTGAGGCAGATCTCGGTAAGTCGGCTGTCCATCCCGACTGTCATCTGATTGAGAAGTTACATTGACACATTCTTTTGACAGGAGAAGAGAGAGAGAAAGAGGTGGGGGGTTGGATATTTCCGTCAAGTGAGACCATCATCTCAAATCGGTGGCTGCACCGATCATCCTCATGGGATGGCGCATACGATCAGGTGCTTCTAGCCCAACAAAGCCCTCTCTGGTCTGGCAAGCGTCAAGCTATCTAGCTTCGGAAGCACCCGCTCAGATTTCGTATTCAACAAAATCCTCGTTGGCGTGGGCGGTCCAAGCACACGAGGGCGAGTCAAAGTCCTCCACTCTGGCAGATCGCGAGATGGTGTCAACGAGAAGGAGCAGTCGAATTTCAACCCAAACCCCAAGGTTGATCCTCGCCTGTCCCCTCAGATCGTCTTCTTTACGGGCCTTTTTTGTGGTGTTGTGTGCTAATACAGGTGAAACCCCATCGCCCACTTGTCACCAGACACCGACGGTCGAGTCTTGAAACGCTCTCGGCAGTGCTTGGGTTATCCCTGACATTTCCCCGTGCAGGGCCACCAAACCATTATACATAGTGCATTCCTGGCCCCCGGGATGCTTCTGTTTCCGACCTAAATGTTCTAGACTCTCTTGTTTTTCTTCCTCTCCTTCTCTTGTCTGAGACATCGCAGCTGGGCTCTTCTTTTAGTGTCAAGGTCAGAATTATTATTTCCCCTTTCGACCCTCGTTTAATCCATTTTCTTTCCCTCCCACCACAACATATTTCTAGCTACTATCAGACCCATGAGGCAATAGAGAGTCACTCTTTTCCCCTTCCTTTTCTTTGCTGGACTCTTCCCACGTACAATCATCCCAATCTTCGAGGCTCATGGCTCATATTCTTCTTTTTGTGCTGCTCTCATAATATCCCACAACCCACGACTAGTACGGCTTCTTCTTCTTGAGGCCGCTTTCGTGATTTCATCGATGCAAATGTATCACCAATCTAGAGTATCCAGCCTCCCGTCATGTTCGGTGATACCGGACAGCAGTTTCCACCTGAAGCCATAAGTGCAGCGGCCGGTGTCTTCACTTATGCCTTCATATGCTTCTCGTTGAGTGCTGCCCTCCTGTGGGCAGCAATAGCTCACCGGGAATGGAAGAGTTGTGAGTCCAACCGCTCGCTTTCTCGCCCCCCCCCCCCGGCTTATACCTACACATGACCAACCATATGACTGACATACTGTCCTGCTCTTCAGACGTGGCTGTTGTGGCTTTCTTCACCTCGCTCAGCGCGCTAGTCAGCATGGGCCAGCAGCTTCATACCTACCTCCGATGGGCGAACATCAAGGTCGCCCAGTCCGAATACGTGAAAGCCAACCTTGGCAACCCTGAGCTGTCCATCGCCGGGCCTTCAGTCGGAGTCGATCTCATTCTATTTTATATCCGTACGCCTCTCCTATAAGAGCGTGCCTTGAAATGGTGATTGACCTTTCGCAAACAGAATACTACTGCTATAATGTCGAGGCCCTTCTTGTTCTCGTATGGTAAGTAGATTCACTACTAGGTCATATATATATACACACACTCGTCAGTATACATAGCATGTACCAGTCATGTCACTTACACACGGTCACAGGAGTTACCAATTAGCACACTCTGTGTTCCAGATGAAAGCGTCCCCCTCGGCCAGTCGTCATGGAAGCAATATTGCCAAAATCACAGCCGTTCTCCTCCCAATCCCACAAGTCGCCCTGATGCGAACCAGCACACTGCAACAATCAATCATCGGCTTCTATTTTGTGGCCAACGTCCTCAGTGAGTGTTCGCCAGCTCTCAAAGAACGACCTTCTTTTTTTCTTTCTGTCAGCACAGGTGTTGACTATCTACCTCTACGACTAGTGTGTACCTCTCTGGCGCTTGGATCGATCTTTCTCATTGCGATACTAGTGAGATACATCACCACGCGGACGGAAGCATCTTGGCAGGTGAACTATGCCAGCCGATCGCCTGTCGACCAAGAGGCACAGGACGAAAACAGCCTTGAGACCTTCAATACTGCCAGTGGTGGGCCGCCACTCAGCCAGAGGAGTATTTACGACAACTGGCTGGTGGTGCGGTTCGCCATCGCCTTCGCAGGTCTAGCGTAATTGCCCCCCCCCCCCCTTCCCCCGCGACCCCTACTTGCTGGGCGAGATCATTTGTACTATGTGCGAGGCAACTAACATAAAAGAAATTCTATCTTCCAGTGCCTACGAGCTTGTGATCATTCTAGCCGAGGTTTCCTTTGCGGTCGGAACGGATCAAATCGCCTCGGACGAGAAGGTTGACCTGCAACCCAGCGACGCTGTCACGGACTGCAGATCATTCCTTCCAGGCGTATCCGCCAGTATCCTCGCCTTTCTCGTGTTCGGCACAACCAAGACGTTCCGCGAGTTCTTCTACCGCAAGCTGGTCCCGCGGAGCATCCGCCGCAAGCTTCACCGGCGCTCCAGAGAAATGCCTCCTACCGCGAGCCCACGGCCGGAAGAGGGACAGCCACGCCAGTTGTCCCGGGTACCAGATATGCCGATAGGCTCGGCGCTCTCGACGCCAGGCATGGAGTGCTTCGAGTTGGACGGACGGGAAAGAGGGGGAAGCCTGGGCCTGCGGGCTGGCGGCCATGGAAACGGCCTACATGAGTTCGCGCTGCCGACGCCGACGTCGAGCACGTCTGAACAGCAAAAGATGTGTCATGGGCCGGAGGGGGAGGAGGAGGACGAGTGGCCCATCTTGAACATCAAGCTGACAAAATGAGCGGCATATAAATGAAGATGTGGAAACGGGGGAGGGCCCCTTTGCAACGATTGATGATAATTGATACCCAGCCTTTTTTTCTTTTTCTTCTCTCCTTCATCTATGGTAAATTTTGCATATACCAATTCTACCAGTCTCTATTGGCTTTGATCTTCGTCAACAACGTGGTGTACCTCGTGGTAAGTCGCTGTACTCAAGGCGAGTGGCGAAACTGACTCTCAATGGCTCTCTCTCTCTCTCTTGCTCTCCAGAAATTGGGCCAAGGCACTTGACGTCCTGAATCGAGTTAGGTCTACTTTGATGATCACATGGCCGGATGCGGCCAGTTAGAGGGGGGGGAAAGTGAGGCTGATGACAAATTTGGTCAGCTCCGAAACATTCTTGCGGGCCTGAATTGAGACATGCCGTGGGCGTTGCTAGGGGAATCCGGAAGTGTTCTTCTCTCGCCCACCTCACGGAACTATTTTCCCGTTATATTTAATTACAACACAACCAAAGGGAGGAGAAAGAGAAGGAGGAGGAGGAGACCCCCAGGTGCTGGCCTCGTGGAAAGCAAGCCTTTACTAGTTTGCTTAGCTGGTTCGAGCTTGCGAGGGCTCGAGGGGATATCCCTTCTTCTCTCATGGCGCTCGCGTGGGATCGGGAGAGGGGTGGCCGGTGTGGAGTGATCTAGTCGTCAGGGATGATGCCCGGTCTGACGACGGTGGTGATACTGTGCTTGCTTTGGATGAGCGGCGCCCGAGGGGGGGGGACCGGTGTTGGCCTTTTGGGAGTTGAGTGTGTTGTTGTTGGGCTGGAAGAGGTCGGTGCGTTTCCTCCCCGGGGAGAAAATTATCCCTCATACACACAGTAGGAGTCGCATGGCGTTGGCACGGTTGGCATCTATTTTATTTTTTTTTCTTATCAAAAACATGAAGACGATACTACTGATCATATAACCGAAAGGTCAAGGACTCGGGCACACAAACGCGAAGGGAGGGTCCGAAGAGGAAGAAACAGGCGGCATACGGATGGGTTTAGAGGAATTATCTTCTTCAAGTTTTATGATCGACTCTCGCTTCCTACTCTGACTTGCACATGTTCTCTCTTCTCTCTTTCTTTCTCTCTCGCCCTCCCTCTCCCCCTCTTTTACACCAATCAATGTCTTCTCCAATTGTGTTGATCACCAATCACAAAGAGAGAGAGACATATTATTGGTGACACCAGGAAAGGGTGACCAGTTTATTACTAGGAGCAAAAGTGATGGATACTTTTGCATCATCCGAGACATAAACCCACTGAACACGTTTTGTTCTGGAAAAAAGAGTTTCATGTCTTGGTCATTTCTCTTTATACTCGCTCCGTTTTCCAACTGGATACTGTTTTCCTGAATCCTAGTGTTGTGCTCATTCACCACTCAATTCCGACCTCAAGCAAGCAAATCATTTATCACTACCAGACAGTACCGAACGCCAATATCCTCACACAACATCACAAATCAACGACATGCCTTCCATCGTCACTTGTTCTCAGCGGGTCGTGAAAGCTTCGAGGCGCAACAACAAGTATCACACAAACACAACATTGGTCTTCCCTCTGACCAACAACCTTGCATGGCTGGAGCTCTCGTGACCAGGAAAAGAACAAAAGCATAGAGGCCCCTCAAAGGAAAGAGAGAAAGAAGAAAAAGAAAATGTGCAACGGCACGGCAACCCAGCTCCTCTGTTCCCACTACCTCATCCACTGGTCCGGCCCCCGCTGTCCCAAGAAATGCATCCTCCCAGCCCACAGGACCTGGCTCAACTGCACCTGCGCCGACTGCGACCCAGACCACAACCGCACCCTGATCATCCTCAAGTACGCAGCCGAGCGCGAGATCTTATCGGCGAGGATCCTCCAGGCGACGGCCGAGGGACGCTTCACCGACGCACGAGTCCTCGAGAGGCAACTCCGCGTCTCCGCGTGCCTGCAGATGGAGGACATGAGCCGGACGAGGTTCTCAGGGCTGGACCCGGCGGTGGGCTGTCGCTGGCCGGGGTGTTATGAGCAGTGGGTCGGGGAGAACCTGGGGCGACCAGTGGACTGGGACTTGTTGTTGAACACGTGAGTTCTTCCTTATCGCTGCCATGGCCCGGCCAGTCCGTTCGTGAGTGTGGATGGGAGACCGAGCGGAGCCATCGTGTTCGCCATCTCGAGCACACCTGGCAGGAGAGGTCTATCCTGCGCTGCATGCGGCGCCTGGTTGGCATGAGGCTGGCCCTCGTGGCTTTGTGGTGGTTGTGAGGGGCCGGCTTGGGTTGGGGCTGTGGCCGCTGTTGTTGTTGTTGTTGTCGTTGTCGTCGCCGTCGATGACAGCTTGGGTGTAGATTTCGTGGCAGTCGTCGTCGTCTTCGTCGCTGAAGGGCTATTTGCAGCCTCCACGTCCTTCTTCGCCTTGGTGTACTCCCGGAGCCTGCTCGTGGCAAGCTTCCCGTGTCGTTTCTTGTCGGTCGTGCAGCGGAGGAGAGGCAGCTGGATGATTGCGGCGAATGTGTCGACGACCTTGACGCGAGGCACACCATGTCTCTTCGCCACCTCATCCCATGGGAACATCTCCTCACACGTCTCAGCAATGTCGACGATGAGGTTGGGAGATGGTTTGCGTTGCTCGGCGGCGGCTGCGGTTGTTGTTGCTGTTGTTGTTGTTGTTGCTGCTGCTGCTGGTTGAGGAGCTTGGGACGTTGGAGAGGGCCCTGAAGATTGAGCGGTTGCTGGCGAAGCAGGCGAGGCTGGTACTGCTGGAATTGGAGCATGTGGGGGGGCCAAGAAAGGTTTCAGCGCGTGCACTGCCTGTTGAGGAGGTTGGATCTGGTTTTGGTAGAATTCAGGACGCAGAAGCTGAGTGACGCCCGTGTACGTTTGAGGGAGTGCCTGCTTTGGGGAGGCTTGCTGTGCCTGGTTTTGGTTGCCCTGAATTGGGAAGATGCCGCCGCCCTGCAGTTGCTCGCCTGCACTCATGTTGGAGGCTGCGCCTACTCTCTGCATCGACACCGGAACCTGGCCTGGAACCTGTGGCAGAGCATATCCCATGGGGATCTGGCCAGGTAGGAAGGGTTGAAATCTGAGTTGAAAGTTCTGCATGCCCACACTGGAGCCCATCGCAGCCTGCTGCGCCAGGTGGAGCTGTTGTTGAAACGGATTCAGACCGTGCCAGCCGTGCTGCTGCAGATGAGGAGGACCATGTCCAACAGGAAGGTTGTTGGCCTGATTGAAGAGGGCCTGCTGCTGCTGGCGCATCTGCTCACATATCAGGCAGGGAGGTTTTGGGGCTTGTGGCTGCTGTGCGTTTGTCGACATATCGCTGTTGCAGGCAGCAGCAGCAGCAGCAGCAGTCACCGTCGTAGGCACCTCCTGGTGAGTTTGGGTTGTCGTTGGTGGACTGGTGGGAAATGAAGCCTGAGCCAGGTGTTGAGGCTGCGCACTGGTCTCGGCTTGTGGAGGAGAAGGAGGAGGGGGAGCAGGAGGAGGAGAAGAAGAGAAGGGGGGAGGCGGCGTGGGCGGTCGAGCTGATACGTCTGCTGCCTGGTCTGCCGGAGGTCTATCGGCCGGACGCTGTGGTTCCGGTGTCTTTCGAATACGATTGGATTCGGGTTCGTGGACTTGCTGGCTGGATACATCCTCTCGAGGCTGAGGAAGGCAGGGCGAGGGCGCAACCGGCCAAGGGTCATTGTTGGGCGCAAGAGAGTGTCTTGGTGAAGGCTCTGGACTCTGTTTCTCAGTAGGCTTCCCAGCATGTTGAGGCTCAACAGGAGGCAGCGGGGCCAGGTGGTTCCAGTTCGGGTTTGGGTTCACTGGCGCAGGCTGAGGATACAGACCGGCCATGCCCCAGGGGACATGCAGTCCACGCTGGTGCATGGGAGGTGGCAGTCCAGCAGTCATAGCAGAGATGTTTGGATGCGCTGGGAATTGATCAGCAGCCGGGCTTCGGAGCATCGTTTGAGGAAGCTGCTTCGGTGAGAGCATCGGAGAACTGCGCGAGATCTGGCTCGGAGCTGTGTTGGGAGGGGGAGGGAAGACGTAGTCTCCCATGTTCGGCGGCACCGACACGACACGATGGATCGTTGGCTGTGGCTTGCCTGGTGACGCCCCTTTGGCTGCTGAACTACATGGAGAGCTACTGTTATCCTGCATCCCATTCGTGAGGCCCTGGGGGTGATGTTTGTTGTTGCTCTGTTCTGCTGCCGCCTGTTGCTCTTGGGCGGGAGTTGACTCTCTGCTGCCACGGCACTTCTTCACACTATGAGCAGAGACAAATTGGACCTCGTCCTCTGGTCCTCTCTTGACTGGAAGGGTGCTCGACATCTCCATGTTGGGGCTCAGTGTCGTCAGGTGGTGGTTAGGTGTGAAGGGATAGGGAGGATGGCCGGACAGTTCGCCATGTTGTGTAAGGGGCTGGGAAGAAGCCATGTTCGACAACAGTTGTTGGATATGTACAGTCACCTCTCGGTCCTTGGAATAGGATAGGATGGAGTAAGAATCTTGATTTGCAGAGATGAGGACTGCATCTTGGCCTATTCTTATGTTGTTGGGAATACAATTCCTAAAGCTCAAGGCATGACTAAGTAGTAATGAAGAAAAGAAGCCCCATGGTGCTGTCGAGATTATGCTCTCTGCTCTCTGGTACATGAAGTCTTTAGCACTCTCCACTCTGCAGCCTTGCTGATGTCTTTCAGAGCAGATGTTGCTTACAGCTCTTCTACTTGCCTGGTCAACAAAGGGATGTCATTGTGGAAAGTATGCATATGTTGTGGCATTGTTCTTTCTTGATGGCTGTTGAACCTTTTTGCGGAATAGCCAATAGCTTGTGAGACTATCCGTCTTGAAAGCCCAGAACGGATCGATCTTGTGTCATCCCATACATCTGTGCAGTGTTTGCTTCACATGAAATGGTTCATCAATTCTACAATTCACTTAAAATATAGAAGCTACCTAATTTTTCCCTTCTTTTTCTTTCTTCTTCTTTTTGTTGCCACCAAGTAGACACGACCAGAAAGCTTCACGAAGTTGACAGGGAGACGCACACAGTGAATGGAACATTTCTTATCTGGGCTTAGAAATCGCTTAAACTTTGTGTGCTTGGACCCGTAATTAATGTTTGCTCATATAAGTCTGTTAATTAATACATGCTCGTAAGTTTCTGCTCAGATGGCCAAGCTTCTTTGGCCAGCCAATGACCTGGGAACCAAGACATACAATTTATGATTAGATATAATGTCCAGATTACAAGATTGGCAGTTGATCAATGTATTTAAATTGATTTATAACTAGACAGTCTCTGTCTCTATATTTCCTAATTGAATTAATGACCTCGGAAGCTGCCATTAAAAGCCAGCGACCTTCAAGCTCTAGACTTCAAATTCCAGTTGCTGAACCGTTTATACATAGCATGAGGTAGAGACTAGACATTCGAATCTTGTCAAAGTGATGCTTTGCTTTGATCTACTGGGGTTAGGTAAAGGGTATGAGCATGGCAAAGTGAATATTTAGTAGAGAGCAGAGATGTCATGAAAGAGCTGATTACAAAATTGTCCAATGGAAGAAACAGAACAGTGAATGACGCAAAAGCCCTGCACTGCACCTCTTGGTGTCTTCATTGTAAACAGAAAAGATTAGCCCCCTGTAGAAACTCCCCATTTGACAATGTGTAATCTGAGTTCAGCCCAGGCCTAAGGCGCTGACTTTTGTTTAACAGAGAGTCAATGGAAGGTGATGGGAACCCACACCTCACTGTGTGAGTCAGGGAGGCCACTGGACCAGTCCCTTCCCTCCTCTCCTCTTTTTTCTCTTCACCTTACATTTTGCGTGGAACAGGCTGACTTGGCTAAGAGGCACTGTGACATCTAGTCTGCTTCTCTGACCATGATACCTACGAATTTGCTTTCCACTATTGACAGTGTTACGGATTCAACCGTCTCATGATCCCTCGTTGGAAACTTCCTGGCCGCCCGAGCATTATGACGTTTGCAGGCAGTTGGCTTGCTCACTGAGGTTGGGCTCAGTAGAAGGGATCCACTATAGCCTGGGACCTTTGTAGTGGGTAATCACTATACAGTGTTGTGTCTCTGAGGGGACCCTTGTTCTTAGCTGCCCTGGCTGCTTAGCTCTAGGCACTCCCCCACCATACCCCACCACTGCCCGCCTTCCATCCTGGGCAGCTCAGAGACGCACGGATCTTTTACTGGCACGTGTTACAGCCCACCCACATGTGCTTCCTGACGCTACTGTGCCGTCACTGCTATAGCCTGCCCGGGCCAAGAAGACAACCTCAGCTCTTTTCTACAAGATTACAAAGATCCCCCCAAGAGGTCCGCCACATACCACTCCAGCTTCTCCTCCTTCTTCTCAGGGCAACCTCGGTGTACTTTGTGAGGCTCAGTCAGCTCAACAGACTGCCTATCCTGCTTCGGTTGACCACTAGGCCAACCTTTCCGTTCCCTGCCCTGCTGCCAGCATTGTTGCCAGCGACGAGGCGGACAAGACGACGACACAGTCCCTCAAAAATAGTCAATCCCTCGAACGAAGGGGAAACGAGGACGAACGAGACGTGGAGAAGAAAGATAGCCACAAATCGAGGCACGAGTCAGCGCCGCTGCCTGACCTCTACAGCCTCGAGATCCCCGCGCGTGGTCTTTTCAACGTCTCCATCGCCTCTGGCACAGGACTGTCCCGCCACGATCCACCTCCGACCCCGCGCTCCTTTGCCGCCTTTTGCCAGCCTGCCTGCGTCCTCCTGACGATACAGATAAACCTAATACCACCAAATCTACTCTGCTCCGCTTGAACCGCCGACGAACGGTTCAACATGGAGCACGTCATCCTTCACCCCTTGCCCCTAATCGCAATCTCCGATTACGTGGTGAGACACACCTTGCGGGCACAACCAGGTCCTGTTGTTGGCGCTTTGTTTGGCCAGCAGAATGGCCGTGAGATCAGCATCGAGTTTGCATACGAGGTCAAAACGGTGTCTGGAGATCGTAATGATGACTTCAAGTTAGACTTGCACTGGTTTGACACTCGTCTAGAACAGAGTGAGCAACCCCACACGCGTCCCATCCAGACTCTGTCCGTTTCCTAACCCCGAGTCTGTAGTGAGAGCCGTTCACAAGGACCGCGAGCTCGACTTGGTGGGCTGGTACACTCTGCTGCCTCGAAGCGGTCCCGGCTCCAATGTGTTGCCCATTCACAACCAAATCCTCGAGCGCAACGAGTCTGCCATCCTACTTGGTTTTCACACCGAAGAGCTTAGTGAGGAGTCCACCGGTGGGACGCTTCCAGTAACGCTGTATGAGACAAATTACGAGGTCGAGGGCGGCAACAAGGAAGCCCAAGATGACGGTGAGGACAAGGAGATGAAGGACGGAGACGCGCAGCCCAGGCTCAAGTTTCGAGAGATCCCTTTTGTGGTGGAGACCGGCGAGGACGAGATGATCAGTATGAGCTCTGTCGCAGGAGGTGCAACAAACGCTGCGTCGGCTCAGACCCGTGAGCAGAAAAAGGAGGTCGATGTCAAGGGCAAGGGCAAGCAGGCTTCTGCAGAGACCGAGAAGGTCGATCCCAACACCGTGGCTCTGTCAAAAGAAGACGAAGATATGATCGCTGCTTTGATGACCAAGGGCAACGCGATCAAGATGCTCAAGTCCCGGATCGACCTCATCATCAAGTATCTGCAGAAGCTCCCGCCTCCTTACATGGCCGAAGTTGAGGCAGAAGCCAATGCAGGCGGCAGCGGCTCCACTGAGCCCTCGCAGACGCTTTTGAGGCTCATTCAAGCTCTTGTCCACCGCCTCAGCCTCGTCGAGCCCGCCGACGCCGAGGAGTTCAAGACGGAGATGCTACGTGAGGAGAACGATGTCGCCACCATCAAACTTCTCAACGAGCTTATGGGCCGGGTCGGCGAAACGCGCGATATTGGTAAGAAGTTCTCGGCTGTCGAGACTGGCAAGACTTCTCAGAAGCACAACGCTATTTCTTCTCAACAGTTCTCTGCCAAGTCCGCAGCCGGCGACCTGTTTTAGATGGCGTTTTTCTCTTCCACAAAGCCCGTTACATTTCGTCGTTCTTTCTATTGAGAAATATTCCCTAAATTTTGCACTGGTGTTCGGGAGTCTTGGAGCATGGAGGCATTTGCATGCGTGAAAGGGCAGGGCATGGCATGGCATGGCGTTCATCTGGTCCCAAGAAATGGGAGGTCACATAGACCAGGTTAAATGAATAGATGAAAGATGGATACACTTTTTATGATGTTCGATTGGCACTTAGTAAGTCGAGCTGCATAATTTTACAACAAAGGCGAATAGCCGGCATCCTTATGAGTTGTCATGAATCATGCAATATCTCTGAAGGGGACCTTGCGTATCTGAATCATTGCTTTGCCTGAGGCCCGCCAAACCGGGTTACCAAGTGGTCATCAGTCAAGTGAAAGCAACAAGGACAAAAGTCATGATCAAACTAGAGCTACCCTCCTCCCATCTCGAAACACGCAAAGAACTCCAAAGAAAACAAATACAAGAGAGACTTCTTCTATTTGCCCCGTTTAGTATTACGCCTCAATGACCACCTTCAATACCAGCCTGCCCTCGTCATCAGCCGTTCGGCCTGCCAGTTCAAACGCCTCCCGCGCACGGTGTAGTCCCTTGAACCGGTGCGTGACCATGTTGTCCAGGCTCGGCAGGCCACTAGCTTTACCAATTTTGTTGCCGCCGCCATGTTTCGAGGCACATAACAACCGGATGCCCGTAGCGTACGTGTTTGCGTAGCGGAAGATGCCAAGGATGTCGACCTCGCGGAGGTGGGCGACGGACATAGGCAGAGTTTGGATGGGCGTGCCCATTCCGACCATGATGAGTTTACCGCCCGGCCTGGTCGCGTACAGGGCGGTGTGCATGCACTCCTCTTTCCCCGTGCACTCGAAGGTGATGTCGACGCCGTCATCTTCTTCCTCGTCGTCATCGTTCGGAGCAACAAGGGGAGAGGTCTTCGACACGGCAAGGATGTCCTGCGCCAGCGACCGGGCCCCCTGGAGCTTGGTGTCGAGCGTCGAGAAGATGCTGCTCGCAGGAGTCATGGCACCACCGCCATGGCCGCCGTCGATCCCGCCAGCTGTCGAGATCTCCGACGAGACGGAGGAGCTGGAGGACGAGGTGTGGAGGGGGCGGGGCACGACGTAGCCGTGTGCCGCGAAACCGTGCTCGAGGGCGTATTCGACGCGGCCTTGGTCGACGTCGCAGATGGTGACGAATGAGCAGCCGGACTGTTGCGCCATGGCGGCTGTGAGGAGGCCAACGGTGCCGGCGCCTATGACCAGGGCCGTGGCGCCGGGCTCAGGCTTTGCGCGGTTGACAGCGTGGATAGCTACCGAGAGGGGTTCTAGGAGGGCCGCGGCGTCGAAGGAGATGTGGTCAGGCAATCTGGTGCGAACATGTGTGAGCAAACCAGGCCAAGCTTCTGCCTTCTTCTTTCTTTCCTGTTCTTCCTTGTTTCACCCCTTGCTTTCTCCCTGATGCCCCTCTCCTTCCGAATTTCAAAAGGAAGACTCACTTGTGGCACCACACAGCTGGATGGTTAATCCGCTCTTGGAGCGTCCCCTGAAAGTGCGGGAAGCTCTTCGCACTGCTTCTGAACCGCATCTTCCTGCAGAGATTATACCGCCCCTTCCTGCAAATGCCGCATTGCCCACACGGCACGCCAACCTCGAGGGCCACGCGGTCGCCAATGGAGAAGCCACCCACCTGGGCGCCGATGGCAACCACCACGCCCGAGGACTCATGGCCTAGGGATACGGGCTGACACGCACATAGGTCGCCATTGGCAAACTTCTTGAAGTAGGACACATCGGAGCCACAGATACCCGTGGAACGGATGGCGATCTGAAGCTCGCCTGCCGCTGGAGGATCGATGGACCTGTGCTCCTGTGTGGTTTTGACAGGACCTGGTCAGCAAGAAAAAAGTGTACATGGCAGAACGGCCTAGATAAGGGCTCTTCAGGGCTTGTTTATGCGGGTCATCTTTCTTTCTGTTTCTCACACACCAAAAGGTGCCCCCCCCCCTCTTTTGCCGGAAACAGCAGGCGATTTACCGACTGGCTGGGTCCCAGCCGGGAAGAAGAGGGCGTGAGATCTTGTGTTACAGTGAGATCTAAAACCATAGTGATGACTGACATGAAAGACTCTTCGCCCTCACTTTTAGATTAAGAGAGAAAAAGAAAACTCACCAATCGCAGGTCTCGAGCGCCATGCAAGACGGACGCCACAACTGTAGACAGCTTCGCATACGAGGAGCCTATATGCATAGGCTCCATCTTGTCCTCCATCATGGCAGAAGGCGCCATCGCCCAGGTGATGTCGTGGGCGTGGGGTAAAACGTGGGATAAAGCCCAGGGGGTAAAGCCGTGGTGGTTTTCGGTAGGGCAGGGAGCCGGCACGCACACAGCACAGCTGTCAGGAACAGGGCAGGGCAGGGCGAAGCTGGACACAACGTTGTGTTGTTGGACGAGGGTGGCACCTTTTGGTGGGGGAGAACTGGTAAGGCCCTGCTGCCTCAAAAGCGGCGTCCTCCTTGCCCTCTACTAAGGGTTTACGGGGTTGGACGCGGGGGACAGGAGTCTGCTTCAGGAAGGTTGACTGAGTCTAGTTGATAGCGGCGTGGGATGTGTGGACAAAAAGCTGGTGGCTAGAATTTGGGACAAGTGGGAGGAGAGGGTGGACGGAGGCGGAGCGGGATAGATAGACGAAGGAGGAAGGCCATTTATCTCCTCCCTCTGTCTCTCCCTCTGCCTCTGTCCCTCCCTCCTTCTCTCTTCCACTCTCTCCTTCTTCCATATACGAAAAGACACATCGACAAAAAAGATCCGCCCCGCCCCTCGATACCATTTCCAAGACCAGGAAGCTCGGTTCCGTCAAGACGCCCACCCCTTTCCGGCCTGGCACGATCATGATTCGGGGTGTGTTACTCAATGGCAGCTAACCCAGGGATGATCAATGCAAGAGGATGATAGCAAGTCGACCAGGGGTCCCAAGCATGGTTGTGGGTATGACAAGATAGAGGGCCCATGAACGAAAGAGGAGGAGGAGGAGGAGGAGGCCTTCCCCAGAAAGCGAAGTAGTAGTTTAAGGCTCGCACACAACGAGCAAAGAAGTAGAGGAAAAGTTGTGTGTGTGTGTGTGTGTGTGACTGAGGCAGGGATTGGACATTTCAGGATGAGAGACACCTGGAAGGTGCTCCCTCTCGGGCTCGGCCCCCTCCTTCCACCCTCCTCATTGTGTCCTGCCAGTCATCTTGCAATGAGTTATCTGGACCCCCCTTCCCGATGAAGCCCAACTCTACGAAAGGTGGAGAGAGCACTTGCTCGCCAGTTGAAAGAGGGAGAAAAAAAAGGGAGGTTATGTTTTCAAATATCAGATGCAAAAGGTCCTGCAGTAGCACCACAGCAAGCTCCAGCCGACTTGCATTAGCCTGAAGTCAACCGAGGGGTGGTATTCATGGTACCTGGTGGCATGAGGCAACCTTGCCCTCTTGGCTTGTCCACGCAATATCCTCGTTCAGAGGGGGGCGTGAAGGGGGGGGGGGGGACCACATGTAACTTGCATGCAACCCGGCGTGACATCCGCTGCCTATGGCTTCACAGGCCCGCCACCAAGTATCCCAAAGCTCCCAACCTTCTGCTGCTTGAAGATGAAGTAGAAGAGAAAGTTCATGTATGGGCTGGTTTGGGCATTGAAGGGAGGAGAAGAGTAATAAAGAGCCTGCAGGCAGAAAGTTTTGCCCCACCTCTTAGCCAACCTTGAAGGATGGGCCATAAGAACGAGCAACATCATCGTAAGTTGTCCAACGCCAAGAGGGAACAAGGTTCAGAGTTTCTCCCTCAGCAGTTCTTGCCCAGCACAAAAAAGATATCCTCCGCATCAGATGCAGTGGCCATGAGAGGGGACTCCTTCCTAAGGCGAATTCTCAAAGGAAAGGACGATACCAATCAATTTGTGTAGTCGTCATATTAGCCGGGCCATTCTCCAGCCCCAGATGTGCGGTCTGATAGACACATAAGGGCTCCATCAGAAAATCCTCTTGGTGCGTAACAAGTCGCCATTTGATTCGTTGCATTGCACAATGTTAGAAACAGATTGTGGTGGAGGGGCGGGGAGTGTAGCTCATTCTCGGGGCCCATGGAGACAAGGGCTAGACCCAAAAGAAGAACTGCATGATGCACAGTGATGAAGCCTGCTGCATCCAGCACATGCAAACGTCGTCTCGTTGCTACCTCTTCTGCGCAGCCAGTCTGGCTGCTAGACAGCCCTTATCTTTGACTGTAACGCTGTTCGACTAAGGAGGGGGGGGGGTGGGGGAGACATCCTCGGAATTTCCGATCTAGCGAGAGAGAGAGGGGGGAGAGAGGGGGAGAGAGAGGTGAGAGATCGAGAGTTGGGCACACGAAATTAGGGTTTGTCGTCGTGAAGAAAGGTGCTGCTGGTCCAAGATGAGCAGGACCATAGGCTTACGCCTTGGGCCGTGGCAAAATCTTGACTACAGCATATAGGCTGCCATCCTCCAAATTAGTGTTGTTGCTGTGTATAGCGAATAAAGCGGCAGGTGCGAGCCGGCATCTCTTGATGATGACGACGGGGCCTGCCAGAAAAACAGCACTGACAGGTTGACACCAGGACTGGACTCCTGCGCGCGAGGGTCCCTCGGGCGTATGGAAGCAAAAAGTTAGTCTGGACTCGAACAGAATTGACACATCTGTGGCACCCAGCACGCTCGCCTCGCTGACTGCTTGAGTGAAGTCGTAGATCTGCTCCGACGCTATTCTGGCGCGAGTGTGATCCATCACAAAGTCACCAAAGTTGCTAGCCGGAGGCCTTCTCCTTCTTTCTCCCTCTCGCGTGTTGCGTTGGGGAAGAGAGGGTATACCCCCACAAGGCGAAGGAGGCGAGAAGGGACGGCTCGGTGTGCTGACCGATCGTCGACGGCGGCAAACTCGTCGCGATTCCAAATGAGTGTAGTGTTGCGAGGTTGAGAAAGTAACGGTGATCCTAGAACTTCCATGACAGTAAAGTCGCAACAGTCCTCCATCTTTGCCCAAAGCGGGACCCTTTCCGAATGACAGGACGAAGGATTCACACATGGCCGCGGCAAGGGTTTGGACAAGGTGTGTGGGTGAGCCCTGTCGCTCCTTGTAGCCGAGGTGCCCTGCGTCCATGGTACTGTCGCTTTCAACGGTCGGTGAGCAAGTATCGGTCCCTTTCTCTTTGTCGGAAGACGGATACCAGACCGGTTTCTGCTGTTGACCTGGGGGCCTCTACACACACATACACACGCACGCACGCACGCACACATAACCACAGGGGAGTCTGCAAGTCAGGTTCGGCCTGTTGTTCCGAGCAATTTCATGCTTACTGGGAATCTTGATTCCTGCTGTCGGAAAGGGGTCCGCTCTCGTCAAAAAGTGAGAGAGATCGTCGTCAGAAATGATATTGCCTGCTAATAAGTCGTCCATGGTTATTCTCACCGCAAATGAGCCGCCGTTACCGCGACCACGGTTCAGTGCCACACTCCCTGCCAAGAAACGGAGCGGCAGCGGCTCGAGGTTGTGTGTGCTGCGTCGCTCCAGTCCAAAGACTGAGGCATATCTCTGCGGAAAAGGGCCCGATGCGACCTGCACATGGTGACGGTGATCGATGGCCTCCCCCGTTTTCCGTTTTGAATGGGAAGACAACCTGAGTTTGCGGAGATCTGTGGAGGAAGAGAAAGAAACACGCCGTGGATTGACCTTGTCGACATTCACACCCCAATATATTCATCACAAGACGCGCGTCGTGCACATCGCAGTCACAGGAAAGCGGCTCGACAGGCCGGCGCAAGATGTAAATTGCCTGGGGTTGTTGTGAGTGTGTGTGCGTGCCATAGGTCTCGCTCTCCCTCACGACACACACACAAGCACACACATTGCCTGCCAGGATTAAAAAAGAAAGAGAAAGAAAGACAAAGAGAGTCTGCTACGCCTGGGAAATTGTTGGAGGAGGACATTGATGCCTTGCTGCAACCCATCGCTGCTAGGGTTTGATATGCAGGTCTGACCGTTAAGTGCCCAATCAGGAGCTCCCGCGCGAGGAGCAAATATACGCCCAGGGCCTGCCACTGCTGAGCCAGGTTCAGCATGAAACTAGAAAATGATGTCCACCAGCCCATCACCAGAGTAAGAGATGACTGGTGCGATTTGTCTTCCCACGCTGGCCGATCGCTTCGGGGTAGCAGTTGCAGAACCGCCCTTGCCGCCCTGATCGTGAGGCCGGCTCAACAAACACCCCCTTCCCTTTCGCCTTTATTTAGAGGATTTAGGTGCTCTCGGCTCTTGAAAAAAAGAGTCATAGACAATAACTGCTCGAGCCAGCCCTTCGAGCCAGCCCCCCCCCCCCCCCGCCTCA